>QEPC01014892.1:3389233-3417885 GCA_003113815.1 Sphenodon punctatus | reverse complement strand
CCCCCCCCCCCCGCCCCAGGACACCCATCCCCGCCCCCAGTACGGCGGCCCTTTTAAAAAGGGCCTTAGTTTTGTGATCAATAATAAAAAGTGCGCTCTACTTATGTGCTTTTTTGGTTTCTGAACTGTTCGCTGTAGGTGCACTACAGCCATGTTGCCAAACTGCTCTATGCAACCATGAGTGCTAGAAACTTGTTTTGCTTTTTTTTTTTTTTTTTAATAAAAATGAGGTTCTCACCATTTAATCAAGAGCCCCATACTTTTAAACTGAACACAACCCCTAAATTCACCGGATGCATCCTCAGGTCCCGGGATCAAATAAGCTAATGGCTGGATTTTATTTGGCTTCTTTTCAGTTCCTGGCCCTGGCCCTTGGTTCCAGTTCCTACCCCCAAGCACTGAAAAACTGCTCCTTTGCCTTCAGCTGAGAAGAGGCATGCACACAAGAATAGGGGACAGATTCATGGCACAGATTCATGAACTGAAGTTTCCTTTTCCTGAGTGCATTCCTTAAGAGCACCTGTGCCCCCAACTACTAGTATGCAGCCCTTGGAACTTCTACTAATTTTCAGAGTGGCCCCCAGAAGAGAAGCATTTCCCCATTCTGAGATACATGCTACAATCCTGTCCTTCAGGATCCCCTTCCTCCCTTTGAAACAAAGCTAAGCATGTGCACTTGCAACTACTCATCCTCATGAATGTATCCCTACCCGCCCTATGTATACTGTTTTGCCCCCTTTCCCCCCTTCCTTTCTAGATTGTAAGTCCTTGAGGCAAGGACCAGTCTCTAGTCACAATTATTCAGTTTCAGGCATATTGCTTGCGCTACACAATAATAGTACAACCTCAGGAGTTGCAATCTTGTGTACATTAAAATAATCTCTTGTGTTTTTCATTCAAATCTTGAAGCTCAAATAGAGCTGATTATTGTGAAATTTTGGGTGGCATGAATATGATTGCATTGTTAGCCTAGGAGAAAATTTAATTTGTGTCCCAGAAGCGAGCTTCTCTGATCTGTCTTTTCACATCAGCGGCAAATCGGAAACCCCTCCTGGTGACAGAATAGTACTTTGACTGTGCTAGGACTGTGTCAGCGTCCGGTTTTACACCGTTACACTTACCACAGACAAGACCCTGTTTTTTGTAATATGTGATCACCACCACCACAAATTTCCTGCTATGTGTCTGCTGCAAACTGTCCCCTCTTGGCGAGTGCTGAAGTGACGGCAGGCCCAGCATGCATAGCACACACTTACAAATAATATCTGTTGTGCCATCTACAGTAGCTACAAGTGGGGAGAGTACAGTGGCAATGCTCGTCCCCCAGGTTCTGGGGAGCGCAGAGAACAATGCTGACGGGCCCTGGGTTGCTACCACTGCTTGTTGTTCTCTGGAACCCACAGCTTCTCCTGCCCTCACTGCTTGCTGTCCCTGGAACTTGTATCACTGCCAGATGCTGGTTCCTAGTACCAGTAATCCCCCTTCCTCTCTCAATAGCTCACAGGTGAGTCAGTGAGTACCTGCTAGCTACCCACAAACTGTTGTGTGTGGACACGTGGCCTGAATTTCTGGGCTGAGCCAAGCTCCAGGACTTTCTCCTCTCTCCGTCCACCCCCCATTTTCATGTGTGAAGGCTGAGCCACACTAAATTACAATCCCTAGAGCTATTAATTTACATGATTTGCTGCACGGTGCTCAAGGAGTATGCAAACAAATCCCTATAAAAATGCGAGAGAAGGGGACGTAAGAACTAATAAGAATTAATACACTAAGCCAGAGAGGGAGAATATTAGTGAAACTCTGGTGGGGTTAGATAACTCACTGCTAAACCAGCAGCAAAAGCACCTCAGGTTTTTTTTATCCATACCAAATAAATGAATACAATAAATAGAACAATTAAAAAATTAAAAATAAAAACTTCCAATATGGTAACTTCTCCAGCACACATACACCCTCACACACATCACTTGTGAAGCAGTGTGCTTTTGTTGCTAGCCTTGCTTTAGCCGTGGGTGTTAACAGACGAGAGATTAGCCCACTGGAGTCCAGGGCCGCTCTGTGGAGCCCCCTCCGCAGGTGCCACTTGCAGGTTCCACATGACAAACTGGAGAGACAGGCAGGCGTTCCTCCCTGCTGTTCTCTGCCTTCCCCCACCCCCCTGAGATGTGGTTGCTCCCTAGACCATTCTAGGCACTCCAGGGACTCTATGGTCCTGGCAGACCTACACACATTTGGAGGCAACCAGGTGGCACGCATTCGCCTGCATCATCGAACATTCACTCACACAGCAGGTTACACAATCACTGGGATGATGCCATGAGTGGGGACTGCGGGATGGGTGGGTAGCAGGTGTGGGCAAACATCTGCAGGCCACCTAATAGACGGGCAGGTGGTCACCCATCTGGAAGAGGCTAATCTGGGATACTATCTTGTCTGTTTTCACCCGGTGAAACTGGGTTAGTTATCTCTAACTAACTCCCCAGATAGTTTTGCTAATATCCTTCCTCCCTGGCTCAGTGTATTAGTTCTTGAAACCATTTTTAGACCATCCGTCCTGAAGAAATGGGACCTGTGGAAAGGGGAGATTTACAGACCTAGAAGAAAACCCTTTCAGACAAGCACGCCCCAACCCTTCACACTGAAGCATAAGTTAAACCTTCTGTATGTTGTCTTAACTCAAGAGTTCTAGGCGATATGAGCCACGGAGCAAAGGCAGCTGTGACTCATAATAACTGGACCCCAGATGCTGAGGAAGTGAGCAAACTTCTTGTTGTCTCACAGTGGTCTCTTCCGTGACAGAGCCAGTATCATGTTCCGTGGTAGCAGCCTGGAAAATACGCTCATCAGACTTTTTTTCCACACTCACAGCTGAGTCAGAAGGTGAAAATCCAACCAAAATTCCTTTAAGCAAAGGGACCCAAGAACATGATGCAAGAATGAAATCTCTTCATCAAGAGAAAGTCACTTAATAGCAGCAGGGGGTTTATGATGTCTTCGTACATCCCAGCTTGACTTCCTGATGTACAAGTGCTAACGTCTACTTTGTGTTTTCAGCTGCTGGAAGGAGCAAGGTGATCAACATGTTGTCAGATCAGGAGATATTTGCTGTAAAGCAGGAAAGTGCCATCTTAATTCCTGCTACCAATTCGTTAATAGCCAGTGCGTTTTCTATTATTTTCAGCTCCCTCTGACATGTTGTATGAATCTCAGCACAAAGCCAATGCTTCTGATTCCACCGTCAATGCTACATTATCTGAGCTAGAATAAAACCTTTGATATGGGAAGAAGTAGCATTCTATTAATGGACAGAACAAGATGATAAGTGAAGGCTTCCGAAGTCAAACAAATATTATAATACTTCATTTATTACTTGTATTAATGTAGCTTTCAGAGCAGTCGCAGGGAACATTTTCCCTCCCGCGAGCCAATTTGAAAATTAATATAAGCTCTGTGTGCCAGGAGGAATTGAGGAATGGGGCGCTTCAGGAGTATGTTGACAATGGGAGAAGGAATGGGAAGGTCCAGATCATAGATCTGACCTTCAGTGTGTGCCGTAAGCTTCCTTCCCTTGTGAGGGTTGGGACTGGATCCATTGGCCAGATCCAAGAATTGGAAGGGAGTCAATAATAAATATTGAAACAGCCATGGACCTCTGCTGAGGCTCTTCTTATAGATCAAGGCCTTGTTGACTGACATGAAGTACAAAGACAGTCTCTACTCCAAAGAACTCACTGCACATTCCTGATGCTATTGTGCCGGTGCTAGCCCCATTGAAGCAAATAGGCACAGCGAATTGAAAATTTGTCCCACACCCCTAAAGGAAGACACAGACACCAACATATGGGGTAAACTAGGCCGCACCAAAACTTTATTAAAAACTTAGTCAGGGGCAGGGGGGCTCTGCCCCTCTGGGTCCTGTTAACCATAACTAATTACTCACCAACTATAGTAAACTTAAGCGGTCTGATGTTCCTCAGTACTGCAACATTGCTAACTATAGCTGCCGCAATGTCACATCTGCCCAGCCACCCCCAGCCAGATCAGGAGGCCCTTGCCTACTGTGACCCAAAAGAAGGAAGTGAGGGCAGCTCCCCTGAGCCCTGGACCGCCTCTGTTCTAGGGCCCCTGAGCCTGCCCTCCCCCCCTCGTCCTGGGTCCGGAGTGATGCTGGCCGGACAAGCTCTAGCCTTCACTCAGACCCCACCTCTTAAGGAGATGACTTGGCAGCAGACTATTCCTAACTTCTAACCTAACTACCTCGCAGGACCCCTGCCACCAGAGACTGTCAGCTTTTGCTTGGCTAGTCTCGCCCCCCTCCCCGACTCCCCTAGGAGCTGGCTCAGCATTTCCTGCAAAGCCTTAAGGTAGATCTCCACCCCGTCATCTGACAGGTGCACCCCATCTACCCGATACAAATCCAGCCTACTGAACCTAATCTCTGGGTGTCTAATAATTTGACACACACACACACCCATTTCCAGCACCAATCTCCCCACTTCCTTGTTAACTTTCCTCCTTGCCCTGTCAACTTTGCTAGGGCGCACGGCATCACTCCATCTGATCCTCTCAAGCATCTCAGACCATACTATTACCATGTTTGGGAGGATCCGTGTTGCCGCAAGCAAGTCCTTCTTAATGCTAGTGACCAGGTGCAGACCTGTATTAACCAGCAGGTTGTTCTCTCCCAAGTGAATCACCAGTATGTCTGGATGCAGTTGCTTCACCAGCACGTGGACCAACAGCAGGAACTGAGCCCATCTCATCCTGCTCCAGCCTTTCCACGACACCTCCGCCAAGTGGCCCAGCCCCAGCTGGGTCCCCCAATACGAGCATCCCGCTCATTTTCCGGCCCAGTGCACGATGTTGTGTCCCACTATTACGACTCTCCACTGCTGGACAGGAAGCTCCCCTCCTAGAAGGAGCACACACATGTTAATTTCCTCCGGTATCCATCCTTTTGTCTCCACTGTGTCCCTCTGCCACCCCTCCAAGGGCCCCCTACTCTATAACTGGACCTTTTGGATATAGGAACGGTAGGCCCGGACCTCCATCGGCCAATCGCCTTCACCTGCCGCTCCGACAACCCAGCTGCAGCCACGCAGCTAGCCGCACCAATCCTAAATGAGTGGGAGCTGAACAATTGCACTGGTAAATTGAGCCTCATTAACGTCTTGTTCATCACTACCGAGAATTGGTACTTAGTAAGCCTGGCCCCATTCTCGTGGATGAACGACTGCTCCATGCCTTTCGGGCGCACCTCCATATATGCCTGTAGCACCCTTACAGGGCAAAGCTCTGCTTCTTCTATCCTTGCCAGCTTTATCACCTGGCCCTGCCTGAGCTGATCCATCTTGGATCCTTGCACAAACACCGTCAATCCTTCGGTCCCCACCTGGACATCCTCTATACCCACCACCGGTCCCCCTGGGGTCTGAGCCGAAGCAGCCGCTATTTCACCCACTCGAAATGCCCCCCAAAACGCCAATTTAAACGAACTCTGGAACAACCTAACCTCAAACCCCAAAAAACACACCCCGGGAAGGTTCAGGCATAGGTCCTGCAGAATCATTGGTGTAATGGGCAGCCTACTATCGCCACCCCAAGGTGACTCCCGCTGCCATCCTTTCAACATTCTCTTTACCAAAAAAAAAAACCATTCGGGGACTGGAAACTGACCAACCTATTGTAAAACGCTAAAGACGCCAACTTCCCGGAAATTGTCCCAGGCGCCAGCCCCCTATCTCGTAACCAGATATCATACTGCGGGGTCTGTGCCTCCATAATTGGGAACTGGGTCCCCCACCCCTTCTCCTCTCGAAAATCCTGGAACTCTGCCAGTGACTGAAGGTAAGCTGCTGTCGTTTGTGGGGCCAGTGATCCCTCTACTGCCTGAAACATTGCTACCATCCAATGCTCCATATCCCCAGGGGATGTTCCTCTGGCTCCTTCCTGGCTTCCGGCGTCATCTGTCTGAACCGCTCCATCTGTTGGCGAGAGAGTGCGTCGGCTATGCCATTGTTAATACCCGGCACGTGCCTGGCTGTGAATAACATGTTATTCCCAAGACACTGCCTGATGAACGCTCTCACCAACCCCATCACCCTCTTGGAATGGGACGACAATGAGTTCATCACATGCACCACATCGAGGTTATCGCACCAAAACAAAATTGCTTTGTTCGCAAACTCGCTTTCCCATATGTGGACTGCCACCACTATGGGGAACAATTCAAGAAAGGTAAGGTCTCGCGTCAATCCCTCCTGTACCCACTCATCTGGCCACGGTGCTGCACACCACCTGCCAGTCCAGTATACTCCAAATCCCAGTGACCCAGCGGAATCGGACTGGATCTGTAGCTCAGCCTCCATTAGCCACCTCTGCCACCAGATACTAATTTTGTTAAACGTCTGCAGTGGACCCCCGAATGACTCCCTCCGCAATGGGAACAAGCGTGCCGGAAACGGCACTGGGAGCGGGCGCAACCCCCGGACCCATTGAAGTCCCAACAGGTTCCTCCCTTCTGACTATTACCGCGCCCACCCTCCCGAAAGGGATCGTTCATTGGGGCTACACCCCCTTTGGCCAAGGCATGACCACTGTCGGTCCTATGTGTCCCTGCCATGTTGGACATACACTCCAGCCACAAATCTGGAGCGTATATGTCCCACCTGAGCCCAGGGGTAATCGCTGCCCTCTTCCTAAAGCCCTTATCATAACAGAGCCATGCACCCGGGTTTCCGGTGTCGTAAGCTGTGCACACAATGTCTAAGTACTTTATTAGTTCAGCAGCTCGATCAGGCGCAGCCTGAACCATGACACCCATCAGCACCGAGAAGGCGGCAGACCAGTTAGCCCAATTTCTGTCCACCTTCGGGTGCTTGAACCGTTCCTTCTCTTTCTCCTTTTCGGTGGCGTTGGGGTCAGGTACCGGCTCCATATACAAAAGCGAGAAAACGTCTACATACTCGCCTCTCCAAATTTTATCTCGTGTATGCGGGGCCAAATGTGCCCCAACTAGCGCTCCTACAGCTGCCCAGGTACCCAGCTCCCTGCAGGTTGGTGTCACTTGGTTGGCCCCTCCCTGGCATGAGGTGCAAACCCCCCCGGTCTGCCCCCTGCGCCACTCCGATTCCGCTGCGTTCCTTCCTCGGGGTCTCTCCGGTTGACCTCCACCACTCCTCCTGTCTCCTGCGAAGGCCATGGCACCCATGACCCCACCCATCCCAGCCGCCCTGCCCCCGCAAGCCCGGCCGGGGCAGGCTGCACTGGAGCACCCTATGACTGACCGGCGTTGGGGCCTTTACCTCCTCCCTGGGGCCGGTTGCCCCCAGCCCCCGGCCTCCCTTGCTGTCTCCGCCCGCGAGCCGCTACCCGTGCCGGGGAGGGCCACATGGCGATGGGGACTTTGCTGCCCATCTCCCTTTACAGTACAACACAACAGATGGATGAAAGCAAGCATATGTCAGGGGAAGAAAGTTGAACACACAGTGACATGTACGAGTTCTGGATTTAGGTACTACAGAGCAAATGTGAAGGAACTCTTCTATTGCTATTATTACATAGCACCAGCCATGTATAATCATAACTAGAGAAATATCTCTGGCTCAAGTGGCTTATAATCTAGGAAAGACAAGGGAGAAGGGAACATATAGAGAAACAGGGATACATTCACAAAGTTGAGAAATCACAGGTGCAGGCATGCAGCTAAATTACAGGGGGAAAGAAAACCCTGAAATATTTATGACTTATATTGTGCCGACTATGGACCTGCTGCTGAACAGTTGTAGTTAAGACAGGTTCCTGACCCAAAGAACTTACATTCTAGGAGGGACAAGGAGAACATAAGGAAAGACATATAAACATGCATTCCCATATTACAGTGGCCATCCAATGGGTTCATGGCTAAGCCAAGATCTGAAGCCTGGTTTCCCAAATCCAAGTCTGGCACCTTATCTACTAGGCTACACTAGTTCTTATGCTCTGGTGCAGATGAAAAACAGAAGTTGGGATCCATTAGCACTCAAACTTCCAGTGGGGGAAGGTATTTGGAGTGCAGCTTGAGTTGCCTTCCCCCTCTGGCAGGTGTTTCTGGAAGCGGATTTGCAGTGCTAGCAAACCAAACAACCCCATGCTTTGTGTTCCTTCCCTCTAGGGTTGCCACCTATGCAAATGTTTAAGGAACACTTATGAAAAATACATATTGCAGGGCCTGCATAGCCAAATAGTTTTGCTAATATCCTTCCTCCCTGGCTCAGTGTATTAGTTTTTGCAACCATTTTAGACCAATGCAGGCCCTGCAACATGTATTTTCCATAAGTGTTCCTTAAAAATGTGCATAGGTGACAACCCTACTTCCCTCCTCCCCGGTGTGAATCAGTTGTGTGAATGTACTCTGTACTTCCTTTCTGGGGGGAGTACAATAATAGAACTAATCTACAACTCACAATCTCTGCACCGATTGTAGATGCAAAGTATGATTGTTTTATTAGGAATAGCCTTTGATTTGTAGTGAGAAAAGGATTGCCACCTTCAGCCTTTTCTTACTTGGCACTTCCATTTTGGCCTACGGGAGTGTCAGGTACAAAACCACCGCAGGTGACAATCCTAAGTGACAGTCATCCTGTTATACACCATCATCTTAACAGTTAGTTTAGGCCTAAAGTTTAACACAGATTAAAACAAATTTTCCCCTTTAAAATGTATAATTAAGAAATTTAAAACAAAAACTTCCATTAGGACAACCTTTCTTTCCTTTCTTACACACACACACACAGTGAAACTTTGTGATGTTGCTGCTGGCCTGGCTTTAGGGTGAGTTAACTAACACCACAGAGTTTTGCAAATATTATTAGTGATATATTGTTAAGCAGAAAGAGGAAAGAAAGAATCGTTTCGTTTCAGCTGTTTTTGAAGGGGACAATGGGAAAGTCAAACTGTGCTACATGGACAAAGGCCAAACTCAGTTGGGAAGGAATCAGGGGTGGATTAAGACTATAACTGGGACGCGATCCAACCAGACTTTCTCCCATCCCAATCCTTCAGACAGCTGTTTGTGCTGCATTTACTGCCCAAGTCAGAATCGCATGATCCTGATTTACGGTTAGTGTGTGACATGACTTGAAAGATTGAGGGGTCAATCACTATGTGTGCACCAAAGTGAACCCCCTCCTTCCCTGGTTACTGCACTTGCAGTGGGTGGGTGAGTGACAGCAATCAGCTGTGCTGTCTCATCTGCTACTTGCTGATTTCATTGCTGCATCAAGGTGCCCAGATGGAAGGATTCCGCCTTAATCCTCCCCCTGGAAACAAGCGAGCTTCACAAACAATGCAAGGGAAAGAAAACTGCAGGGAAGGTGTAACAATCTACGTGTAAAAGCAGCATTTGTTTGAAGCTTCCCAACCAATAGACTGCAAGCATGCAGCTGAGCCTGAAGCGAGATCAGGGTGATTGGTTCATCTGCTGCTGATGTGACAATCAACTCAGCTCACACAGTGGCCTAGTGATGGCGACTGGGACCAGTGCAATGAGGTGTGTAGCTGGCTGTACAAAAGGGTATCTGTGCAGCAGCCAGAATGCATGGGGGAGAGGGACAACAGTGGCTTGATATGGGTGTTTCTGGGAAAGTTGGAACAGTGGCCTGATGGAAGGGGGAGCAATATCTCAGGCCACATCCAGTGCCTTTCTGAGGTTGAAATTTCATGAGCACCTTGCCTTTCTAATGCTGGATGACACCTAGAGTCGGGGGACGAGGGTGTTGTTCACCCCTGCACTGGCTACTAAATGCTGCCTTGTACAATAATGTAGCGTTCCATTCTAGAATAATGAACCACCTGCTTCTGTCTAGAGAGTGACATAAATGTGGTGGAATCCATGGGGCTTGCCACAACCCAAGAGCCCCACAGGTGGCTAATTAATTAAGACCTATAGATCCCAACAGTGGGAAATCTTGATCTACAAAGGAAAGTTTGTAATTCTAGAATGGGGAAGTATATTTCCCATGTTTCATTTCTGAGAGTTTGATTTCCTCTCCTCCAACAGGACTATTTTTTTTTTTTTACACTAGTGACTTCATCTGCCATCGTTAATCAGTGAGTGCTCACAGCCCAGCAAGCTAATTTAGAGCCTTGCTTGTGCATTTGATCAGCAAATGCAAACCATGTGTAATGTCAGCAGGTCGAGAGGGGTGATGGAACATGGGATTTTCGCTTCAGTTCCAGAAAGAGCTGTAGTTGCTTCCAGGAAGCTGCACTTGGCTTTGGGTTTGGGGAATTGGAAAGATTTATTTCCCTGTGCTGGAGCTTAGAGTCTGATCATTCTACCCAAGCATTTTCCAATCAATACACTTCTCACAGGCTTTCTAAAGGGTGCATTAAAACAGCTGTTTATTTATTATTAAAACAGTCATTTATTTATTATTACTGTTTATTAGATGACACTCTAGCTCTGTGACACAGCGTATCAGAAATGTTCAAGTCCTCCATACAGGCAAAACTCCTAGCAGGAGTGGGGTGGGAAAGGACTGGCCATAGGCAGTAAATGGAATCATTCTGCTGCAGAAGGCACCTGTTGGAATATCATTCATTTCCGTAGTACCTGTAGTGAAAACTTCATCCTGGGTGACGCACTCAGGGGGGCTCACAAGTAGACTGTGTGCATGCACAGCATGTCCCTGTACTGGGATTTGTTGCTGGGATTCCACTGCCAGAGCTACAGCACGGCCAACTCTCTTTTCTTGCCAGTCTTGCAATTGATGGGATTTCCTGAAATTATAACACTCGTGATAAAATTATGACCACCATTCTCATCGTAACCAAGCCAAGTACGTGCAATTGAGACCTCGCATCTTCATGAATGTTAGACCCCTTGTCTCTCCCTCTGTTCCCCTTCCTATGTGTCTCCCCCAGCTCCTGTCTCTCAGATTGTAAGCCCTAGGGGCAGGGACCGTGTCTATTTTATTACTTTGTAAAGTGCCAGGTACACTGCTGGCGCGATATATATGTTTGTTAATAATAATAATAATAATAATGACCACCTCAGTTTTCATTTAAAAAACCAAGGCCACTGTCCAAAAAACCCTTACTGTGGCGTAGACTCCTATTTTCCTTACATCCTGTGCTCCGCTGCTAAAGGGGCCCAGGTTTCATCTTGAATTTCAGGGGCCCAGTCCCTGATGTCCTTCTGTTGCTCATGTGTTTCTGCCAGGGTTTCCAAGTCTGTAATAAGAGACTGACTGACTTTATTTTTGCTTGAATGATAGGCAGGACTTGCCTTTGGGCCATGTTAACTTTCCTACCTTCCTCCTGCCAACTCCTAGGTTCTCCAGTCCCCTCAACCAATCTCTTTTTCTTCAGTTCTCTTCTTCCTTACTTCCTTCTCCAACCCATCTACCCCCCCTGAGGTATTGCAGTCACTCTTAGGATGGAAACCTTTTCTGCCTACCAGTCTCCCTCTGCCAACCCTCTTTGATTTTTACGTTCTATTTGGTGCAATATTCACTTGTTGCCACTGCATCATTAGCCCCCGATTACGTACTTACTCTCTACCTACCAGGTGCTAGCAATGTGTCCTTAGGGTCAGTTTACCATGGGGAGAAGAGAGAACCTCTGTCTTACAGGAGCAGTTCCCAGCCTACCCCATGTCTGGCAATAGTTTGTCAAGATAACATTTGACCAGGATGGGCTGCTGGTGAGCACTCCAGCTCTCTCAGGGCATTTACAACATTGTACAGGGCCAACAGGAAATCGGGATCTCCCTGCCGTGCCTCTAGACTGTGAAATGAGGGGCAGGGACTGTGGTAGGGTCGCACAGATCCTAGTTGCTACGCTGTGGAATTAGCCGCCCTGCCACACTGCTTTTCAGTGAAGTGTTCCGTTCCCTTTTCAAGAGGGATAGCTCCCTCGCATTGGCATCTGTTCTGACTTAATTAAATCCCCTCCCTCAGAATGGTTTACTGCCGCTTTCCTATACAAACGCCCATGAAAGAGCACTGCCCTGGTTCATGCTCCTTGGTGGTGCAGTGCCAGAACAAAGTCCTCAGTTTGTTCCAATGATTTATTCTTCTCAGCATGGAGGAGGACTCCTCCCAGGGATTGGAGAGAAATAGGTGTTGCAGTAATGGAATCTTAAATAGTAAAAAGTAATCATATGTAGCATTTTTATAGAGCTGCGTATGTTCAAAGCACTACAAAAACATTAACTAATTAATCCATACAACAGCCCTGGGAGTTGTATTAGTCTTGTGTTGCCAGTGGGGAAGCTGAGATAGAAAAGTATATAATTGTAGAGTTCGGCCAGCGAATCCTAGTCCAAGGCAGGAGAGTTTATACCTACAACACGGCAGATGGGACACCTTTTCCCTACCATGGGCCGCTTTGAAAATTAGTACAAACTTTGTGGGCTAGGTAGGGGGTGAAGGGTGCTTTAAGGAGGGTGCTCAGCGAAGGGGAGATCTAGGCCATTGATCCATCCTCTCTCCTTAAGTGCATGCCCTTTATTTCAGCTCCCTTCCTACAGCTCACTCGTTCAGTACTTAAGAGTAAGGACTGGATCCATGGGTCAGATCCAAGAGGCCAAATAAACAGCCATGAGGCAGATTTGGCCTATGGGCCTGAGCCTGACCTACAGAATCACAGGTGCTTTTTGATTCAGTTTTTGAAAACCAACAGGGTAGGAGAGTCCCCCAAACCCTCAACTCAGCCTATTCTGTTGCCCAACTGTTCTTACAGCTGGAAGGTTAGGGCCTTTTCACATACACACACACACACACACGTGTGGTCGTGGGGGGGCGCCCATGAAAACGCCGGCTGCAGTGTGGTGGGATGGGGGGGCGTCTGTAAGAATGGCACCCACGGTGGATGGGAGTGTGTGCACACACCCGCGCTTCACCCACCTCCACCCATCACCCATGCCCAGAGCAATGGGTTCCAATGCCGGTTGCTCCATGCGTGGAGGTGGGTGTGCGCGCGTGGGAACGGGCGCACACCCATCCCCGCAACCACCACGGCCCGTTTGAAAAGGGCCTTATTCCCAATATTTAACCAAAATCTACCTTGCCTCAATTTAAGCCCCTTCTCTCTTGCTCTATCATCTGTGCCAAACAGAGAACAATTGCTCTCCGTCTTTTTTTTTTTATGGAAACCTTTTAGATATTTGAAAACTGCTTTCATTACAGTCTTTAGTCTTGCTTTTGTGACTTGACCTAAATAAATGCCAAAGGCAGTTAGAACACAAACTCCCATGACACACAATGTTCTCATTGCTCCTGACCATGCAACTTCACAAGAGAATGAAAAACATATTCACAGTCCCCTTCTGGCATTGTACCCATCCTGCCTCGCCACAGCAAGGGCGTAGGTGATGGAAGGATATTTACATTGCAACACAAAGCAAGTCTTCTGCCTCTGTGGGAGCTGGTTGCTAGTATATGTTCTCCTTTTGTGACTTTTCCAGTGCAGCTTTCCCACTGGTGAACTGTGCATTGTTCTGTAGTCAAGGCCTCCCTGACTGATACTACCAGAGCAATGATGCTCAAGTCTGTCTGTGTATAAAACTGAGCTGCTGATTTGCATGCATTGTCTCCGTTTGCTGTTTGTCCAACGGTGATAAATATTTTTTAGTGTGGGTGTGAAAACAATCCCATCTGCCTCTCCAATGGATGAATGAATGAGGATGGCTCTATTCTTTCCTCTTTCTTTTCTTTCCCCTGCCCATATAATGGAATTTTCCAGTCCGAGTGGAACAAATCTATATGTAGCTGAAGTCTGAATGTTCTTCCTAAGAAGCACTAAGTTTTAAAGATGGCAATTACACAGAGTTACTCTCTGTCTAGTTTTACCATGAGTCGTACAAAAATTGGTGTCCCTTGTAAAGCCCTACCTTCTGGAATCAGGTGATGGTAAGAAAAATTCAGATTTATTTTTTTAAAAGATGCTTTTTAGCAACACTGCTGCAGTGCAAGGTATGGGCACATAGGGGGCCTATGTGCCCTAAGCTGGCAAAAAACAGAAGGCAAATAAAAAAGACCCAAAATCTAATGATTAAAAATCCATGATTTTTAAGCTAAGCTCATGATTTTTTCCCTATGAGTCCCAATTCATGATTTTTGAACCTTTGATGTTGACAGTACTACTTAGTACTTACTAAATTGATTCCTATTTGAACTACAGTCAAAGTGGTGCTTGCGATACTATTACACCTGACTAGAGCTGAAAGAGACTCGAGTACCCAAAAAACAGGTATAGCCGTCAAATTTCCAGTACCCGAATCAACATCAGGTCCCTATTGGTCACCAATTGTGACCCCATTGGGGTACCCAATGGGATGTCCTGGAATGTCGACTTCAGGTCCCAGAATGTTGACTCCCTGTACCAATTTATTTTACTTTTTTTGTTGATTTACTGTCTTCTGACATCTATTTATTGGTTTTCTGTACTAGAAAATTGACTTCTGGTCCAGACTTTTTAAAATTTCCATCCCAGTTTTTTGGTTTTCCCATTTGATATACCAATCAGTAATTGGAAAATTGGTAATGGAAATTGGTAAAAATTACCATTTTTTCAGGTATCTGGGTACCTGGATCAGTACTCAAGTAATCCATTGGATACTCATTGGGGTACCCAAAAATACAGGTATTACCATGGGTACTAAATTAAGCACCTGTTTCAGCCCTACACATGATGCACATTAGTAACTTGTGTAAAAAAATATGCAATTTGCCATCTACAATGCAATATATAAGATCAGGGAATGGGTTTACCCCTGGCTCCAAGTGTTTATTAGCTTGTTTGTTGGAGCATGAGAATTGATTGGTCTTGCCATGTTTATCCTACCTGGTGTAACAAATGCTAGAAACAGTACTTGAGGTGGAAAATAATCAACAAGAGCAGGTGATTTGTTAAGAAGCCAAGATTGAGTGTTTGCAAAGCTAGAAAGGCGAATGCATAATCTTCTGCCTTTTCAGTTTGAAGGAGGCAGCCTCAATAATTATAGCTTTATCTGTTGGAACTAATAAATAAGGATGGGAATTTGTATTGAAATCCAGATTCGGAATTAAAAAAATTTCAGATTACCTAAAAGTTCATTGGAGCAGTGACATCCAATGAGCTTTAGGGAAACAGGGAGAGGAAGGTAGAGGGATTTGGCTCATGCACAGGCTGGTGGCTGCTGCTCCTTGGAGTCCCGGCTACTGCTCCCCTGCTCCTCCTCAGCTGAGACAGGTTCTTCCCACACTCAGCTTTTCTAAGTGTGGGGAGGATCGAGGAGGCCTCTCCTGGCATGCAGGACCCACATGCCGGACTCACGTGCAAGTCATGCACAGGTCCAGCACGCTGAAGAGGTCTCCTCAATACCCCCTCCCTCTCAGAAAAGCCAAGTGTGGGAAGAGCCCAGTTCAGCTGAGCGGCTGGGGAGGAGGTGGGGAGGAGAGGCAGGACTCCGGGGTGGAGCAGCAGCCACCAAGCAGTTAGTAAGCAAAGCCCCTCTGCCTGCATCTCTCTCCTTCCCCTCTCTCCATTACCCTAAAGCTCATTGGAGTGGTTCAATCCCTGTGGCACTGCTCCAGTGCACTTTTAGGTGATCTGGAAATCCAGAAATCTGTAATCGGCAAGGAAATTATGGATTAATCTGTAACTATAACTTCCGGTCAATTACGGATTAATCCGAATCCATAACGCCCATCTCTAATAAGTAGTAATGGCTGACAAAAAAGACAACCATAGTGTGAATATGGTGGCAGCCCACCAGGCCAGATTCTGCCACTGTAGGATTGCTGGAGCCTATACAAGAAGAAATAGACAAGTAGTGGTGCACCAACACTGTCTCACAGTCAACAATACGAATACAAGAGAGAGGATGAAACCAAGACAAACTGAAGAGTCTCTTTTGATTTGGGGTTTATTATCAGAGTGACCTCTGATAAGAAACACAAGCTGTCAAGCCTAATCTACCCAACCAGAGCCCTTAGCCCGGATAATTTTGAGGAAGATACTTGCAGATCTTTATGGTTACCGAAATGATCTCTTCCCTTACTCATCCCATAACTGCCTCCTACCAGGCAGCGCTCAGGCTGGATTTACGGGAGACAGATTCTGCCACTAGTTCTCACACAAAGTGAGCTAATAGTCTCCAGCTGCATTCATATGAGATGCAAAGCCAGGGAAAATCTTTTTCTCTGTCATGGGGTGCCCCGGTAGTCACTCAGGGCTATGGGGGAATTAGCTCACCCCTGCAACATAAACTTAAGAGAGCCTGCTGCTCCTCAATATAATCACAGATAACCCCAATTTATTAGGGTCCACACATTTATCATACAATCTCTCTTAAAGCCCACAAGGTCCATGCAACATAAACGACCCCACCTAGGCTCACCTCCGCTTAGTCCTCCTGGCTCTGGCCTAGTCAGCCTCACAAGCCTCCCGGTCAGGTAGATCCAGTGCTCGGCTCCCTTCAGCCTTCTTTGGACTCCTTGGGCAGGTCTGCTCCCTTCGGCAGCCTCCTTCCATCTGCTTTCAGAGATGTGCTCTCTCCAGAGTCCAAGCAGTTTTTCCCTCTCGGCAGGTTTCTCTCCTCTTTCTCTATCTCCAAGAAGGGTGTGGCTTCAGACCAGTCCCAGGGTGTTTTTAAATAAGTGGGGGAACTTAGTGGATTGATAAATCTGCTCTTTAAAAAGTCGCATGGGGAGCATTTGCACACATCAGAAGTCGTCAGCCACCATTGAAAACAGCAGCGTCCAGCAGCGCGCGCATATTTTTTTAAAAAAAGCATTGTTTTTAAAAACGGATTTGTAAAACCTCAACGTCGAGGGGCACCCAGCAACATCTGGTGCACGTAAACGCTCCCCACGCAACTTTTATTAAGAGCGGATTTGTCAATCCACTAGATTCCCCCACTCATCTAAAAATGCCCCCAGTCTTAAAAGGGCTGTAGCTCTATTGTAGCTCTACCCTGCCACACTCACTTTTTTTTTTAATTTGTGAAAGGGTTAGGTCACACAATGCAACAAGCACAATGTGCATCCAATCCCAAAAATGTAACTTGAAAACGTAGGTTTTATAATCGTGCTAACTCCATCACATGCGTTTTTTGCAACCTGTGAAGGGTTTAATCCTGCCGTTAGTGTGTCTGCACCATAAAGTCAGTGCGAAGCCACACAACATTATGGGATACCAAACAGCAGCCATGGCAATAGCGGATAACTTTTAAAGTGAAGGAGCAAATATGGGAACGTTTAAAAAACATGATTCCAATCTCCTCTAATTGAAAAGGCAGGAGAAAAGTCTCATGTGAATGCAGTCTCTTTGATTACACTGAGATAAAACCCAATACTCTTCTAAAACTCCCATTGACTTCATTGGGGTCAGGAGTGGACCTAACAAGCTTTTTCACAAAGTGAAATGGGCTTGATCTAGTGCAGGAGTGAGGAAACCCAGGGGCCAAATGTGGCCCATGACTCGTTTTTATTTGGCCACTTTCCAGTTCTTGGATCTGGCCCCTAGATCCAGTTCCTACTCCCAAGCACTGAAAGTGAGCTCAGAGTGAGGAAGCATAGATGAAGGCATATACACAAGGATGGGGGACAGGTCCATAGCATAGATTCATGACCTGGATCCTCTTCTTCCTGAGTGCACCCAAATGTCAATGCCATCCTAGAGCTCTTACTAAGTTTCTAAGTAGCCTGTAAGAGGGGGAAAGTTTCCCACCCCTGCTGTAGTGCATATTGACAGAGGTGTCTCTAGGAATTATGGGGTCCTCTGCAAATTGTGGGTTGGTGCACTCAGAGACCCTTTGTGTCCGGGAGCTGGCAGCTCTCCAGTTACAGAGCTGGGTTGCAAGTCAGTGCATTCAAGGGGCTCCTCCTAATAGAGAACTGGGTGGTATGTACCTGCTCAGCTGCACAGGTAGTTCTGGGAGGATTCACACCTAGTCAGTAGGAGTCCCCTGGCACATAATGCTATGTTAATGGATGGATCGATGTGACATAGTGTCTGCCTGAGGCTACAGAACCTTGCTCTCAGTTCCCCCTACATCTCGAATTCAGTTCTGTATGTAATTTGGTGCCAGGGCTTTCCGATTAGCTGCTTGCTGGAGACCTGACTCTTACGTACCAGAAGAAGATCTCGATATTTATATAATTAAATCAGCTAGAACATTTTACAGTTATGCTTGCAAGAAAAAAAAAGACAAGTGCGGTAATCAAATCTCATAGTGTTTTGTGCCAGAAGGGAAATTTCTTCCCAAGCACAGCCATGTGCAATCAGCCAGGTGCTTCTTCCTCTAAAGCATAGGATATTAGCCTCCGCCAGAGGCTATGTACCAAAGATCTGATCAGCTATGTTCCTAGGCATACAGTGGAGCTTTCCTTTCTATATAACATATTGTAACAAGTCAAAGAATGAGTCATCTTACCAAGGGGAATGAAAAGGAAGCTTTTATCTCCCAGTGGAAAGGAGATAATGTAACATATCTGTCTACGTGTCTATTGAGGCATAATATGCACTTCTTTACAGTCTTCTCTCCATGGGAAGGAAAATATTTTGAAACTGTTCACAGACTCGAGAGAGCAGCTGCAATTTTTCAGAATGACCAAATCTCAGGTGGGATCCTGAAATTGTTTGGCAGATTCCCTTTTATTTCATCTGGAGCAAGACAAAACCCCGTGGCGATTGATCCCTACTCTGCTCAAATGGAACCTGGGTTCCTGTGTCTTGGTTGAATAAAGAAGTAGAATGTGCTAATTCATAAAGGTGGAAACTTGTGTTGTCCTGACACTGTTCCCCTTCCCCCACCCCCATGCAAGTCATGCAGTAATTCACTGATATTTCCCCAGAATCACTTATTTGTTCCAGTAACCATGATGTCTCTGTCTTCAACAGGTTTACAGCCCATGTACTGGAGCAGGGATGACGTGGCCCAGTGGCTCAAGTGGGCAGAAAAGGAGTTTTCCTTGAGGCCCATTGATAGCAACACTTTTGAGATGAATGGAAAAGCTCTCCTGCTCCTGACTAAAGAGGACTTTCGATACAGATCGCCTCATTCAGGTGAGGGTTATCTACTCAAACAGATGCCTTTGCACGCGCTGGGCTTGGGGGCAGGGCAAGGTCAGAGGCAGAAACACAGCTTGTCTGGGGAGGGATCATTTTTGCTATTTATGTCTTTATTTATTTTATTTAGATTTCCACCCTGTCCTTCCCCTAAGGCTCAGGGCAACTCATAGCATTTAAAAAATGCGAAATATGTTTAAAAATCCCTTCAAATAACTCCACCCACCCCAATCTCTGATCCCCACCTGCCAAACGCTTTGCCAAAAAGGAAAGTTTGACACTGCCTCCAGAAGATGCTCGGGCTCTGACGGACTTCTGAGCGGAGGGAGTTCCATAATACTGGGGCAGCATCTGAGAACGCCTTTCTGCACGCCCTTGTCATACGAGCAAAATTGGCAGGTGGCACCCGCAAGAGAGTGCTCCCAGCCAACCGCAAGGGTCATGGTAGAGCCCAGTAGGAGAGGTGGTCTCTCAGAAATGGCTCGGGCTCGGAAGGGGACAGAGAGCAGCACAGTTTGAGGTGGGAAGAGAGAATGAAAGATGGTCGCTTAGATGAGGAAGAGCAGAAAATCCGGGGTTGTGAAACACAGAAGGGGAAAGAGAAACTGAGGCAAGGGACAATCATGGAGATGAGCTTTGTGGGAAACCTCCAGGGATTCCTGTAATTTCCTTTGGAGTAGAAAGCCCTGACCTTTCTGATGCTCTGAAAAGCAAACATCACAGGGAGGAAAGCAATGGATCTTTCTGAATGTTACACTCCTTGTCTCTCCCTCTGTTTCCCTTAATGTTACACTCCTTGTCTCTCCCTCTGTTCCCCTTCCTTCGTCTCCCCCACCCCACCCTGTCTCTCAGACTGTAAGCACTAGGGCAGGGAGCATGTCTATTCCATTACTTTTTAAAGTGCCAGGTACATTGCTGGCGTTATATAAATATTTATTTATTTATTATAAACATTTGTTAGCCTCCCCCTCATGCCCATGGCATCTCAGGGCAGCTTACAACATAAAATACACAACTAAAATAAAATTAAAAACACAACCCCAGTCATTTAAAATATCATAAAAAACTTTAAAATACCTCATCCACCAAGGCCACCAACACCGTCTCAGTACCATAGCCAGGGCGGAACCCAGACATTGGCATCTGTTCTGACTTAATTAAATCCCCTCCCTCAGAATGGTTTACTGCCGCTTTCCTATACAAACGCCCATGAAAGAGCACTGCCCTGGTTCATGCTCCTTGGTGGTGCAGTGCCAGAACAAAGTCCTGTATCCATCTCCCAGCGGAGATCATCCACCCAGACTGAAAAGTGTCAAGGAAACCGATGCTATCTAGATGCGCCTGGAGCTGCAGTGCCACTGCCCGTTCAGTAACCTTCCCTAAAAAGGGAAGATTAGAGACGGGTCGGTAGCTGGCGAGTGCGTCTAAATCCAAAGATGGCTTCTTCAGCAGGGGGCGCACCACAGCCTCCTTGAGACTGGGTGACAATCTCCCTTGCCAAAGGGACGCGTTCACTACCCTCTCCAGCACCATCCCCAAAGTCTCCCTGGAGGCTTTCACCAACCAGGACGGGCATGGATCGAATTCACAACTAGTGGCTCTGACAGACCCCAGGACATTCACCGCATCGGCTGGTGTCACTTCCTGAAACTTATCCTAGAAAGATCGATCAGACGGTGCCTCCATAACCTCGTGCCCCTCACTTACTGCTTCCAATCTGGTGTCAAAATTACTCTGGATCTGAGCGATCTTGTCTACGAAGTAGGTGGCAAACTCCTCACAGTGGACCTGGGACAAGTCCCCTTCCAGGCGGAGGGAGGCTGGACTGACCAACCCCCGCACCACCCGGAACAGCTCCGCTGGATGCAACTTCACAGACGTTATGAGGGCAGCAAAGAACTCCTTCTTTGCTGTCCTCAGAGCCTCAACATAGGACCGCAAATGGGTCCCATGGAGAAGTCTGTCAGATTCAGAGTTGCAGGGCTGGGGTTGCAGGAAGTGGGGGTGGCATGGGGGCCAGAGGCAAGCAAGGGGCAAAGACAAACCACCTGGGCACCTCCAGCCCCCGCCTGGGGGGAAAAGAAAGTTTGGGCAGGAGCAGGGGTTTGGGGGCCTAGTGGGGGTCAGGCAAGGGTTTACTCACTGTCCGGGGTGGTCCCGACCCCTCAGCTGTGCTCCGTTCTGTGCTGCTCGGCTCTGCAGGCACCATCCTTGGAAAAGGCTGAGCATGCACAGAAGAGCTGTTCAGCCCTGCGGGCGCCATCTTTGAAAAGGGCAGTCAGGGCTGAACTGCTATTCTGAGCATGCTCAAGGCTTTTTTTTCTTCTCCTTTTAAACTGCAAAGCCAGGAAGAGGCCCAGCATAGCACAGAGCGGAGTGGAGCACACCCAGGGGGGTTGGGACCCCCCTGCCCAGACAGTGAGTAAATGCCTGCCTGACCCCCGCTAGGACCCCAAACCCCTGACCCTGGCACAGCCCACCTCTCCCTTCCCCCCAGGCGGGGAGGCCAGGCGAGGGCCGGATGTGCCCCAAGGGCTCGTCTTTGCCTCCTGCTTACCTCCGGCCCTCATGCCAGTCCCCCTCCTTGCTTGCAACCCCAAACCCCTCAAATCTCGACAGTTCCCAATTAGAAGGGAGGGGGTTTCTCGTCTCTAGGCAAGATGAGAAAATTCCCCCTTCTCATCATGAACCAGCAAGAATTACGAGCTGAGTTTCGGCCCCAGTCACCAGCAAAATTGAGAAATGCATTGTTCATGCTTTCATCTCATGAAGTTATTGATTAGCACTCTATCGTGGCTGAATACACTTTGTTGTTTGCAGCCCTTGGACCAGGGGAAGAGATGTTTGGAGTTTCCTTTAAGGTGTTTTCCCTCATAGAACTCATGCTTGTGTGCCATTGGAAAACCCCGGGATCTTCCCAGGGATTTGAAATTAGGCATCTGAGCTCCAACTTTCCATATTATGAGGTGGAGTATCTCTAGATTAGCAAATGCTCTGCACCCCAAGAGAGGCGAGATCCACTTTGCAGCAGGACTGAGTTGGCTGGAAGAGTGGGAGCCACACGTGGTGCAATCTGCCTGCCCCCTAGGGCTTGTGCAAGCAAGACTGGAGTGGTCCAAGTCTAATTGTGGCTCCTGGATCGGGTGTCCCTGGTGACCCTCCTGCCTGGTAAGGTGTAGCTAGGCTGCACACTGGTAGCACCTGGGTGGCTCCAGCCCCGGCACACTGGGCAGGACTGGTCTGGTCTGTCAGCACTGGTGGTGGATGCAGCCTCCTGCAGGGAGGTTCTGGCAGGGACATAGAGTGTGGTTGCTACACAAAGTAGTTTAGATGAGATCTTTTCTTGGGCAAACTTTTGTTGTTGAGCGTATGCAAACTTTGGAGTCACATAGGGTCTGCAACTTTTCATACCAAGAGAAAAGTCTGCAACTTTTCAAAATTTGCAGACATTTCACTTGGTATGAAAAGCTGCAGAATTTTCATAGGAGTCAAAAGCATGAAGTGAGGCAAGAGGGTAATTGACACAGAACTCACTAGAGAGTCCTCTTGCCAGGCTTTCTGTGGTAAGGGGTAATTGACATGAAACTGACTAGAGCTTAAAGTCTTTGTGACAGAGCTGGCTCCTGATAAAGTTAAAAAACAGAGTCACGTAACTTTCCTCATGCTGTTTTTTCTAACTTACAAAGTTAAGTTATTTATTTACTTGTCACAACCATAAGGTGATACAAAAAAGAATACAACCACACATAAAATATAATATATACATGAAGAAATACACAAAGTAACATTCAATAGCATTCAATAAACACTAAACCAATCCTCAAAAAACAAAAACAAAACTAAAGCAATTTCTCCAAAGCCTTATGTCTGCATATTGCAAGGGCATGCATCTAACACCACAAATGGCAGTCAGCGGCTGCTCAACTGCACACATGCGAGCCAGCAGAACTGATTTTTTAAAAGTTTAATAACTCGTTTTTGGCTGCACCAATCATTATCACGCTACACCAGCACTTGATCTAGATCTCAAGCTCCAAGGCTGTGAAATCTGGGGGCTTAACTTATTGGGGAGCGGGGGGAGGAGATATCGAAGATTCAAAATAGTCGGGATGCTGTGCATCTTGACCACAACCAATTAACCTTAAAACAGTTATAACTTTTGATTTTCTGCCTGGATCTTCTTCAAACGTTGCACATATGACGGTCCCTACAAATATAAACCATGGATAAATTTTCAGAACTGTAACTCAAGCGGTTGTATGAATATGCCCTAAATTGCTTTGTGCAGAAACTATTTGAATCTGCTGTTATAATGAAAAATCCTGACTGTGAATTTTGAAGGCGTTTGGATCACAACCCAGCTAGTATAATTGGCTCACTTCAAACCTTAGCTCCTAGCACTCCAGAATTTTGAAAAAGATTCAGATCCAAACTTATGCCCGTCTGCCTTAGCTGTAGCTAAAGCTGTCTCAGAAACTCGGAAGGGCTCTCCCTGACACAATAGCTTGGAACTTCCAGGTCCTTCTTGTAAAGGCTCATCACTGCCCAGACCTAGCTACACTGCAGAGTTAATCAATTGCTCAAGCCTCTTGAGAAGCCCACATTAGCATTCTGCCTCACGGTTGGTTCGACGCATGTACTGCTAAAAGCTACTGCAAAAATCATCCATGAGGGACCCTTCCTCTATTTTACAACTCATCTGGGTTTGATGCTATTTTGCTCATAATCTCTCACACAGTGTAGTCCATTCTCAGTGCAAAACACCAGTGGTTGAGTGAGTCAGCATGCCTGTTACCTGAGTTGTTTCTTCACACAGAAGATTTAGAATAACGTATGTGCTGCCTGCCTGTGTTTATATTCCCTGCAGTCTGGTACAGACACAGCAACCCTCATCCCTCCTGTGTCATGAATGCTTAACTAAATTAGAAGGATTTTATTGCTAAACAATAGTTGTTCGCTTTCCCTTTATGACCATGCAGGCCTCCCTATTAAATAAGATAGTCCTGTAATTCAGGCAACTACTAAAGATGATCAAATAACTTGGATCAAATGCATGGAAATGATTGCCATCAAGCATCCAATACTTTTGCTAAGCACAGGAATAAAACTGGTTGTGCATGGATCTCCCAGAAGCAAACAGGGGCAGACTATAGTTCATAGGGATGGGCAAACAGAATGTGGTTCGACTGTTTGGTCATTCGGTTCAAAACTCGAGTTCGGGTTCGATGGTTCGGTTCAGCCGAGTTCGGTTTAGCCGAACTTGGCTGAAGATTCAAAAATAGCGAAATCGAAACCAAAACGAAATCGAAACCGAAACCTAATTTTTGGCCCTGGAGAGACGTTTTTCCTGCCCCCGAACACATCCGAACTCATCCGAACTCGACCAAACTGTTCGGACATTTGAGAGTTTGGTTCGGACATTCGATTTGGTCGTCCAAACAGACCGAGTTCGGTCCGAACATCCGAACCGCGTTCTCCCATCCCTAATAGTTCAATCTGTACCATGCTAGTCCTTTGGATTCCCTAATGAATCTCCCACCACTTCCACCCTTAATGCAGGGTCTGACCCATGTTTGGCACCTAATGTAGAGTGTTCACAGAGTTGTTGGGCCTCACCGTTACCAAGAGTGAACCAATTCATATTCCAGGGGTGTTGTAATAAGTGAAGGGACTGCCATATTGGAGGTCATGCTCTCTGATTCATGTTTTAAGGCATGGCAGTTTGTCTCTGCCCTGTTCACAATCACAACATGTGGGTCAATTTATTCCACTCTCCAAAGAAGAAGCAAGGGGAAAAAAGAGAACCCCAAAATGTCAGCAGCTGTGAGTGAGTAAGGAAAGTGTAAAGACAAAGGGGAAAAAATGCTGAAGGAATTCACAGCAGGGTGAGGCTGACATCCCTTTACATGTTACATTTTTCAGGTAACTGCTAGCCCAAACCTCCTTTTTATGTCTAGCACAGGTTGGGCAAGTATCAATATAGGTTTATCAGCCCTGTGTTAAACTGGGGCTGCAGGCGACTTGATTCACTAACAGGGTATCAATGTAACATGTAACGGCAACCAGTAGCCTTTGGCCAGCTTCAGTCCTCCAAGTAACAATAGAGACATGGTGCAAGAAGGAGCCACAGACAGGGTTTTCTGTCTTGCCTTCCAGTCATGAGCAATGAGCTCTGGGATAGCATCTGGAAAATGGGGGTAGGCCTACAGAAATAGGTGCTCACCGTGCAATATAACACATGTGTAAAACTCCTGCTACTTGATTGTCTGCTACTTGAACTGTTGTCACAGGACACAATGCTACTTGAAAAATGTAGCATGTAAAAGAGGTCTGAGCAGAGTGAGCAGAAAAAGCTGAAATAAAAGAAAGTGAACACAGGAAACGCTTCCAGAAGCTGGGAGACAGGAAAACAGAAGAGAGAGCACAAAAAGAGAGAAAACCCTCCAAAGTAATCTGCAGCAAGAAAATTAATAAAACAGAAAGGGTGTGGCCAACTCCAGAAAAGGAGAGGGAGGGAAAGACAGTGACAGAGAAGAACAAAGAACAAACTTTGGGACAGAAGCAGAAAATAAGCAAAACAATAGTTTCTTTTACTTCCAAAGGGCTGTAACTTTGCTGGCAAATGAGCATAGCCAAAATGCTTCCAAGCTGCTTGAACGTGTTGTCTACTCCCGCTGCCTTGACTTCCTATCCTCCAACTCCTCCCTTGACCCCCTCCAATCTGGCTTCCGCCCCCTTCATTCTACTGAAACTGCTCTCGCTAAGATCACCAATGATCTTCTGGTGGCTAAATCTAAACGTCTCTATTCCATTCTTGTCCTCCTTGATCTCTCTGCTGCCTTCGATACTGTTGACCACTCACTCTTGCTGGATTCCCTTCACTCCCTTGGCTTTTGTGGCTCTGTCCATAACTGGTTCTCCTCCTACCTCTCTGACCGCTCCTTTAATGTGTCTCTCTCCAACTCCACCTCCTCCTCCTTCCCCCTCTCAGTTGGTGTTCCTCAAGGCTCTGTTCTTGGCCCTCTCCTCTTCTCGATCTATACCTCATCCTTAGGCAAACTCATTGCCTCCCATGGCTTCCAATACCACCTCTATGCTGATGACACTCAACTCTATCTCTCTACTCCCTCTCTCTCTCCCTCTGTTCAAGCTCGTCTCATCAACTGTCTCTCTGACATCTCTACCTGGATGTCTCAACGTCAACTCAAACTCAACATGGCTAAAACTGAACTCCTTATCTTCCCCCCTCATCCTTCCTCTCCTTCCTCACTGTCAATAACTATTGATGGAGTCACCATCCTGCCTGTCCCCCAAGCCCGTAGCCTAGGCTTCATCTTTGACTCAGCCCTTTCTTTTAAACCCTACATTGACTCTGTTGCTAAATCCTGTCGCTTCTCCCTCCATAACATTGCTAAGATTCGCCCTTTTCTCTCTGTCTCGTCTGCCAAAACTCTTGTTCATGCTCTGGTCATCTCTCGCCTCGATTACTGTAACCTCCTTCTCACTGGCCTTCCCCGGTCTCACCTTTCTCCCCTCATCTCTGTCCAAAACTCTGCTGCCAGGGTCATCTACCTCGCCAGTCGCTTCGACCATGTGCAGCCCCTCCTCTCTTCGCTTCACTGGCTTCCCCTTCCTGAACGAATCCTGCACAAGCTCCTAGTCTTCACCTATAAAGCTCTTCACAACCTTGCTCCCCCCTACCTCTCTGCACTTATCGCCCTCCATACTCCAGCCCGTGCACTTCGCTCCTCCTCTGTCCCTTCTCTCACCCTTCCACGCCTTCCCTGCTCCCCTAAGCGCCTTCGTCCCTTCTCACTTGCTGCCCCCCATGCCTGGAACTCCCTCCCTGTCCACATCCGCCTTGCCCCCTCCCTTCATACCTTCAAATCTCTCCTTAAAACTCACCTCTTTCGCTCTGCTCTGTCTGACTCTTTATCCTGCTGAGCCACTATTCCTATACCTACGATCGGTTTACCCTTATCCTTGCAACATGGACCTGCCTGCTGTCATTCTCATCGTAACCAAGCCAAGTACGTGCACTTGAGACCTCGCATCTTCATGAATGTTAGACCCCTTGTCTCTCCCTCTGTTCCCCTTCCTAAGTCTCTCCCCCAGCTCCTGTCTCTCAGATTGTAAGCCCTAGGGGCAGGGACCGTGTCTATTTTATTACTTTGTAAAGTGCCAGGTACACTGCTGGCGCTATATAAATGTTTGTTAATAATAATAATAATAATAATAATAATTAATAATAATAAAATGGGTGTGGGATACTTGGAGTAGAAATGATGTAAATATTTGTGTTAAAGTTAGACTGCCATGAATGTCACACTTTCCAAGGTGCAAATGCAAATATGAATTTGTGCACATCTGCAAACCTTACATAGGATTTCATTATTTGGTAGCTCAGTGTCTGGTACTCATTATTGAGTAATTTAGTTAGCATGACAAAAGGGGGGGAAAGCATTTTGTTTGGTTTTGATCCATACCAATAAAAGATATCCAACCAAAGTCAAACGATCAGACTAGACAAAGTTTATCTAACCAAAGTTGAACTAGGTGAAGCTGATGTAATTGAACATGGCTAGAACTGGCCACTAACCTAAGTCAAGCTTGATCTGAAGTCAGAGTTCTCAAATTATGTGAATCCAAATCTAAGTATTTGTTATGGAACAAAAGCATTTGCATCAGTTTCATAAATTCAGAAAACTCTATTTGTTTTTGATCTACTTTTGTACAGCTTTGAAAATTGTAAACAAGAGGGCATATCAAGGGAGAATTAGCATCAAGAATTGTAATCAAGTTTTTCATATTCCATATGAAAGACAAGGCAGATGTCACCCTTATGATGTTGCTCCAGGCCTCACTGCAGACAGAAATATAAATAAGGAAGAGTATGAATATGTTTAGTGAGTATTCTAGTGGAAAACATGGGCTGCCATCATAGGATAACAGCAAAAAAGCGCAGAACTCAAGAAAGGAGGAGCATGAATAGTAAAAAAAAAAAAAAAATGGCTCATCAAAACCCTTGAATTTAGTAGATAGTTTTTGTGAGTACTGCAAGAAAGATGTGTTTAATAGAATATACTCAGAAGTTGATCATTCAAAGATGTGTGGAGGGAAGAAGGAGGAAGGGAAGGAAGGCCAAGAAGACCATGAATGACGGACATAGAGGAATGAATGGAAATGGCAATTAATCAGGCAGAAAGATGGACAATGAATAGACAAATATGGAAAGAGCTGATTCATCATGCCACCAACTTTTGAAACCGAGGATGGTTGATGATGATACTCAGAAAGATCTGAAAAATGTGAAAGAGGAGATCTGTGCTCTGATAAAACTGTTGGTATATGCAACATCCACAAGTTAATGCCTGCTGTATTAAGAATAGTAATTGACTATAGAGCCACCAGATGGCGCTGCTAAGTTTATGTGTACATGGAAGGGAGATGGGGTTTTACAGTTGAATTCCTTTGTGTAACCACTCCTTCTTCCCTTCTCTCTCATTGTCTCAGTCTCCATTTTGTCTTACTACTAGTTAGATGTAACTAAGGATCTGTGCCTGAAAAGTCTTAAGTAAAGTTCTGTTTTTAAACCTTCAGCTGCATTTGTCCTT
>QEPC01014892.1:3327754-3388332 GCA_003113815.1 Sphenodon punctatus | reverse complement strand
CGATCAGCGCCGGCCCCACCGGTTCCGCCGATCGCGTGGTGAATGTGATTCCCTGCCGCGATTGACCGTGGTTAACATCTGGGGGGGAACTTCTAGTTCCCCAACAGACGTTACAAGGCCATTCCCCACCACAGGGTATTGACTGTGGTTGAGCGTGGTCTCGTAACGTCTGAAAATGCCCCTTGTGGCATATGAAAAGCAAGGTAACTTCATGGCTGAATACAAGATGGAGACTTCTCAGAAAGAAACTGGTCCATCATTGACCTGGAAGGAGTCTAGCTTAGGAAAGAGCTTGCAGGCTGAAGCTGATGATGTAAAGAACAAGATCTCTTTCCTCAGACACAAGAGTGACTCAAGGAAAGCCAAGCTTACATCAAAGGGAGGGGCAAAGAGAAGGCCCAATCAAGGATAAAGAAGGAAGAGAACAAGGAAAATCCCAAAGAAGAGCAAATATAAGATTTCTCCATAGGGAACTGAGTGTGCAAACTCTACAGAAGAGAGCACCTGGAAGACTTAACAGATAGATCCCATCAAAGATTTAATCTTTAGCATACTATTTACAGTTAATTGATAAGGTGTCATACTTGTGTGAATAGTTTTAAAGAATTTGAAGCTTACTTTATTTGAAATGTTGTACATGGTGGTTCCTATTTTAGAGTTTGAATTTCTTCATTGTAAGGAAAGAAATATGTGGCACAAGTAGAGCTGCTAGTTCTCACAGTTACCAGACACAACCAGGTGTATTGCACAGGATCTTAGTAAATAAAGAGACTCTTGGGTAAGGGTAGTCACTCTTTAGGTCATGCTTCAGACAGATGTGGCTATCTTTGTCTTTGCATTACACCTCTGTACCCCAATTCTGCAAAGCTCATGCTTTAGTCTGTTTAGCATGGCACTTAAGAATGTGTTCCAGTTCCACCTATTTCAATGAGACTTGTCATCATGTTTTGATGTGTCAGGCACATAGTTTTGCTAATCATTGAGGATGTTGTTTTGTTTTATTTACTTAGGCACAAGCTTTCGCCATGGTCTGATGCAAGAAAATCTTGCGGTCGTATACCAGTAAACATTTACAACAAAACCCAGCAATTGAATATGTATACAGTACACATAATAAGATTAACTTTATGAGCAAATACAGCCAAATATCACCTCTGTTGTCCTTTTATAATGACAGCCAAGTTAGTTTTCCAAGATTGTCAAAGACTTTACTCCACATAAAACACTAGGTCACCAACGATCTTCTTGTGACTAAATCTAATCGCCTCTACTCCATTCTTGTCCTCCTTGACCTCTCTGCTGCCTTCGATACTGTTGACCACTCACTCTTGATGGACTCACTTCACTCCCTTGGCTTCTGTGGTTCTGTCCTCCACTGGTTCTCCTCCTATCTCTACGACTGCTCCTTCAATGTGTCTCATGCAAACTCCACCTCCTCCTCCCTTCCCCTCTCGGTTGGTGTTCCACAAGACTCTGTCCTTGGCCCTCTCCTCTTCTCTATCTACACCCTGTCCCTAGGCAAACTCATTGCCTTCCATGGCTTCCAATATCACCTCTATGCTGATGACACTCAACTCTATCTCTCTACTCCCTCTCTCTCTCCATCTGTTCAAACCTCATCAGTTGTCTCTCTGATATCTCTACCTGGATGTCTCAACGTCAAATCAAACTCAACATGGCTAAAACTGAACTCCTTATCTTCCCGCCTCATACTTCCTCTCCCTCTTCCCTGTCGATCCTTATCAGCGGGGTCACCATCCTTCCCATCCCCCACACCCATAGCTTAGGCTTCATCTTTGACTCACCCCTTTCTTTTAAACCCTACATCGACTCTGTTGCCAAATCCTGTTGCTTCTCCCTCCATAACATTGCTAAGATTCACCCTTTGCTCTCTGTCTCCTCTGCCAAAACCCTTGTTCACACCCTGGTCATCTCTCGCCTCAAGTACTGTAACCTCCTTCTCACTGGCCTTCCCTGCTCTCTCCTTTCTCCCCTTATCTCCGTTCAAAACTCTGCTGCCAGGGTCATCCACCTCGCCCGTTGCTTCAACCACGTGCAGCCCCTCCTCTCCTCTCTTCACTGGCTCCTCCTTCCTGAATGAATCCTGCATAAGCTCCTAGTCTTCACATATAAAGCCCTTTGCAACCTTGCTCCTCCCTACCTCTCTGCACTAATTTTCCTCCGTACTCCAGTCCGTGAATTCCACTCCTCCTGTGTCCCCTCTCTTGCCCTCCCACGCTTCCCTGCTCCCCTAACCGCCTTCGTCCCTTCTCCCTAGCTGCCCCCCACGCCTGGAACTCCCTCCTTGTCCACATCCACCTCACCCCCTCCCTCCGTTACCTTCAGATGCCTCCTCAAGACCCACCTCTTCCGCCCTGCCCTCCCCAACTCCTCACTCCCCTCACCTAAACAAAGCAAAACAAAATCTAATTTCATGAGACTAAAATATCTAATTTCATGAGACTTAAAACAGTCTAGGACATAACGAGTTCTATCGTCAATAATACCAGGCCCACAAAAACAATATTTACTCTCTCTCGGGCAATCTTGCCTCTGGTAAATAGAATTAAATTAAGTTTATTATTACAAATTATCTTACACTATCATCCAGGTAATGCAAATCTAAGTAGCTCAACGTACCCATAATACTCAGTTGGAAAAAATACAATTAACAAAAATTTCCAAACTACCAATATTTCACAATGACAAACCATCAAGCTCCCAGTACCCCAAATTTTACTTTAACTTTCATAAACATACAAGGAACAACCCATTCATCCCTGCTGAAACTATGGGCCTTTTTAAACCTCCGGCTCTTGGACACCTCCACCAGGGGGGCTTTAGACGCTCCTCCGTGAACCAGTAGTCGCCCAGGTGCCATTAGAAACAGTAGCGCTGGGCATCTCCCGGGTGTTTTGAGATGCGGGATAGTAAGATCTCCATTATCAAGGTCTTACCTATGCTGCATCTCAAAACACCCAGGAGTGAAAGTTAAAGTAAAATATTAAAATACAATTATTTGTATGAGGAGTAACTTTAACTGTAAAAGTTAAAGTAAAATATTAAAATACAATTTAAATTTAAATTTAACATCACTCCTCAGTAATTAGCAGAAGAAATTCATCATGCTGATGTTTCATCTTTAGTTTGTGTTGTTTATAATTTTTGGGGGTATTGGGAGCTTGATGGTTTGTCATTGTGAAATACTGGATAAACGAAGAATTACTATGCCACATCACAAAACACCCGAGAGTTGCCCAGCGCCATTGTTTCTAATGGTGCCCGGGCGACTTCTGGTTCACAGAGGAGCATCTAAAGATCCCCCCTCCCCCACGGATTTGTCCAAGAGCCGCAGGTTTAAACTGCAGGAGAAATCCCACTTGTTTAAAAAGACCCTAAGTCCTTTGCAACAATGACAAAATAATTTATTACAGAGGTTCTAATAAAACTTACAGTCTGATCATCTAAGCACTCATGCCCATCCTATTACTTATAGATTACTTTTGGTGACTAAATATCATTAACTCAGTATTTACAATATTTTCCAGACTTTCCTTCTCTGAATTAGAGGGGACACTACAAACTCTACTCTAACATTATTTAGTTATCCCCAAATAAACTTGGAAAGTTAAAACTGATGGCTGCATGCAGGCATATTCTATTGGGCTGATATGACACAATTTATGTATAGGTGGCTATCTTGCTCCATGACATGCAAATTACATGGTCTTATCCCTCTCTGGTCTCTAATTATGTATTAGCATGGAGGAGGTGACTCAGTTTTTGAGGCTTCATTTTTAATTATTTTTTTCAGTCATTACAGTCCTCTTTTAAAATGCCTCGAAGTCACCACAAAGATAGTTAAAAACAGCCAAGGCACAGAATCTGAGCAAAAAGTCATACTATGTAAATGAGGATGTCGTAGGTTGAAATGGAAAGGAAAAAAAGTGTTAGTATCTTTGACCGACAGGCAGATCCTTGGAGGTTTCAGGAGGCAAGTGCTGAATATGAATTTTTTCCCCCTCTAATTCTTGTGGAAAGAAGAAAAATAATAGAAAATCCAATCCCCTAAATGCACCTTAATTAAATCAGTGAAAGCCCCTATTAAAATTAGTTAACATTTCAGACAGAGTACCATTGTTGAATACATTTGTTGACTCCCGCATATAAGTAACAGTAGGTGTGGGGGTGGTAGACAGAGAACTACATGTTGTTGTTTTTTTAAGATTAATTGCATGTCCCTGAGCAATTTGGAAGCATCCACCTCTATTTTGTGTTTAAGTTACCTGCTATCACAGTGCAGAACAGGGACATCTGCCAAAATATACGCCCGCTGTTGCCATGATGTAGCTAGTTACAGATGCATGAGTGTTTAGTTAAAGGTGAAATGTTCCCCAGTTAAATTAGGGAACTAAATATTCCTCCAATTAAACAAGGAAGATGGTGCTGCTAACTGGTCATCAGTTGTGAAGCAACTGTGAAGTAATGTGTCCCTCAAAAGTCACCGTATTGTAAGCCAACAACTCCCATACTGCTGAAAGTTGGTCTGCTCCTACTGGAGTAAAGTGGTGATAGCTGTAGCTGTGTTTACAAAAGAACTTTAACCCCATGTGCACATATTTGGGTTTACCCATCAGACACTAGTACAATGGAGTCGTGTCATCTGTAGATGGGGTTGCGGTTCTAATTGGTAACTAATATAATCCGCATGTCTTTGTTACTTTCTGGGATCATGGAATTATATTTAAGTGTCAACATGGGCCATGCAGGCAAAAAATTGGGGAATCTTTGGTCTAGAGCTACCTGCAAGATTTAGGCTACAGTTCTAGAATAACATACCCCCCGCATAATCCCACTAAAATCAATGGGATTTACTCATGAGCAATATGTTTAGGAATGTGATCTAATGGTGGGGAATATTTTATCACCTCCAAACAAATGTTTGTGTGAACACACCCACAGTAGTTAGGAGTAGAGAGGTCTGCAACCTGACCTGAGCCCAGTGGCATCTGGCAGGTTCTATCAGGTTTGGTCCAGGTTGGGTGCACTCTCTCCACGGGGCTTGGTCTGGGGTGGACTCCCAAGCTGTGGAAGGCCCTGCCCTTTAAAGAGCATTTTGATGTCTTGGTGCTTTGTAGGAGGCACATCCTGGCATATCCACACCCCCAATGAAGTGCTGTAATGTCACGATGTTCCATAGGGCCGGAGCGTGGACCCCTGGGCACATTGGGCCCAGACTCAGAAGTGCCCAGCTGCATCAGGCCTGGATCGGCTCAACACAGTCAGACTCAGGTTCAAATTTCTGTTCAGAGCAGAACTCTAGTTAGAGCTAGCTTCTATTCTTGGCTTTTTCCTGTGGTTTGTGACTTAAATATTCTGTGCCCTTGTTTCCTCTCTGTAAAACTGGGACAGCAACAAGGTTTTAATAATGTTGGGCGTAACTAATGCTTGTAAAAAGCTTTAAGATCCCCAGACAGGAAGTATTACAGAAGTTGTAAAAGCTTCCCCTGCTATTAAAAGAGTCACTTAGAGTCATGGGCTATTAAAGGTGTGTGTCGTGCCCCCCGTCCACAGCTGATGCCTCTGCATGAGGTGGAAAATATACTGACTGGCAAGAAGGCTACCCACCCAAGTATGAGCAAGATGCCAGTTCTTTATATGGGGTTCCTTTGAATCTGACAGGCATGGCCATGAGCCACAAATTTGTGCCTCTCAGGGTGCCACAGTCTAGGTCAAGTAAGGCCTCCCAGCATTTTGTAACTCTTCATTTTATTGAACTGGCTGTTTGTCTTTCAGGTGACGTGTTGTACGAACTCCTTCAGCATATCCTGAAGCAAAGGAAAGCTGGCATGCTGTTTTCACCTTTCTTCCACCCTGGGAACTCTCTCCATGTGCAGCCAGAGGTCATATTACACCAGAACCATGATGAAGGTAACAGTGTCTCCTTTGTTATTGGAAGGGCCAGTACGTGAGCCATTTGGGTGAGGCAGCGAGGAGAAGTCAGGCAATTTTCTTGCTCCAGTAAAAACTAATAAAAATGTTGTCGTAAAACAATCGCTCCTCCCTTCAGCAGTGACATTGAAACAGCCTATTAGATGCTCAAATGTTAAGCTGGTCCACTAATCCAATTGGTTGAAAGTTCTTGGTGCTTCATAATACTGTATTCCAAGGTTTCCCAAAGCTTAAGTATGCCTGCCCAGAGTAAGTCTTTGCAGAGTCAGGGCCTCCCTGTTTTCCCTTTTTCACCAAACAGGCTCTGAATACAAGAGTTCTCGCCTTGGTGCCTTTTTTATTTCATCAGTGCTGACACCAAATGCCAAACAAAGAGAAATGTTCCAGTTGTGGTCCATCTTGGGCCCCTTCCATGAGGTGTGTCCCCTCCTTGGGCTCCCAACGTCGCCCAGTTAAGGTGAGGGCCCTTTCTGGGCTCCCTGCCTCTGGCTTGTGGCCAGGGGCATAGCTAGATTGGAACAGGTCCTGGTGCAGACAACGGAATGGGTCCTCTCCTCTACCCATTGGCAGGTACACTTGGAACTGTAGGTCGCTCAGGCCGAGGTTCCCAGTGCAGCTGCACTGCCAGTTCCTATTATAGCTACGCCCTTGCTTGTGACTTCTGACCATGTTTTTCCTTCTGGAGCCTTCCCTGGCAATGTCTTCCAGCTGTTCCAGGGGTTTAGCTTTATAAAGGCTCCTGGCCAGGTGAGACCGCTGAGGCTCAGGGCCAGGGGTGGTTAAGGTATTGTCTCACTAAGGCCCAACTTGCATGGGCATTACTATAGCCCCCTGCTACAAGGTCTATGAAAAGACTAGCCAGTAAGACAGGTGCAGACATACTATAATAATAATATTAATTTCTATATAGCACCCCCTGCCATGGCACTCAAAGCATTAATTAGCAACTTTTTAATGCTCACAACAGCCCTGTGAGATAGGCTAGGCAAGAGTTTCTAGCTAAGATGGGACTTGAACCAGGGTCCCTTCTTCCTCCCAGTCCGAGTACTGCACACGTAGCTATTATACCACACTGGCCCTCATTTACAATTACATCTCTCAATTTTTCTTTATAGTCTCAGCCTTAATTTACAAACACGTATGTATTTACACGCAGTTTACAAACTGTGAGGGATGCAAAAAGTGCTCCTTCAAAACATGACATGAGTGCAGCTGGGGCAAAGGTGTCTGTCTGAGGCTGCTTTTATACGAGCGACCGGGTGCAGCGCGTTCTTCAGCATGCTTCCTGAAAAGCCCCGTAGGGGACGTTGAGATGCGCTGGAAGTAGCCGGCCGCCATAGGAATTGCCGCTCGTGCGGTCTTTTTGAAGGTGCATTTTGGAAACCCTGATATCGAGGCTTCCAAATGTGCCTTCAAAAAGACCACACGAGTGATGAGTCCTATGGCGGCCGGCTACTTCTGGTGCATCTAAACCAGGGTTGGGGAACCTCAGGCCCAGGGGCCAAATGTGGCCCTCGGCAAGTTTTTATGTGGCCCCTTTCCAGTGCCTGGACCTGGCCCCTGGACCCATTCTCTAACCCTAAGCAAGCAGCACTGAAAAACTGAGCTCATGATAAGGAGCAGAGAGGAGGGCAGGCACACAAGGGTAGCGGACAGATCCATGGCACAGATCCATGATCTGGGTTCTCCTTTTCTTGAATAAACCCATTAAGCACACCCGCCCCCAACCTCTGTGTGGCCCTCGGAGCTCATACTAATATTCAATGTGGCCTCCAGGACAGAACAGGTTCCCCACCCCTGGTCTAAACGCACCCGGCGAGGCTTTTTAAGAAATGCTTTGAAGAATGCGCTCCATCCAGCTGCTCGTATAAAAGCGGCCTTAGTTTCCACCTCTGAAGTGTTACACTGGCTGAGATGGAAATGCTGCTACTTCAAATGTTGTTATTGGCCACAATTACTCTGGGGCAAGTGGTTTGTGGATTGCAGCCATTGCTAAGTATTTCATTGCTCATGAAAGCTTGTAAGAAAGGAGAGCAAGGATTCTATAATAAAGATAAGCCCATGAAGAACTAATAGAGGTGAGGTGTGTGTATGAAAGACTTATAAAATGAGGCTTCTTTCCTAGAAAGACCTGTGTGCATGATTACCATTACTTACTGATATCAACAGGGCTATGTATAGAAGAAATGCTAAGTACATGCTTAGCCTTGCAAAGGCTAAGCTGGGCTGGCCACTGTAGCCGAGTTTATAAGGTGTTGGACTTGGACCCCAGAAACCAGAGTTAAAATCCTATTTTAGCCATGAACTCACAAGGTAGTGTTTGGCAAGTCACTGTCTCTCAGCCTCAATTCCCCATCAGTAAAATGGGAATATTATAATATATCTCGTACCCCACAGGGCTGTTGTGAAGCTGAATGAGAAGGATTGCAAAGGCTGGAAGCACTATAGAAATGATTGGTAATAGTATTTGAAAAAGTAGCAGAGTGCCCTTAGTTTCATTTTCCTGAAGTGGGTAACTTTCAAACATCCAGGAACCTGCACTTTAGTATTTTGCTTCTTTAAACCTCCCTTTTATCCCGTTATTTTTTCCTATTTTCCAAACAAAACCTTTTGGGAACAAATTTTCTTGTGTTTTCTACATATTGCCCACTGGGTGCATGTAACTTTCCTTTCTTTACTCCCAGTTTCATATCTTTGGTCTCAGTGACTGGAAGACACATTTCTACCTTAGTGGATTGGGATCACGACACCTCAGAGAGAGTGCTGTTCTAACTAAAATACACTTCCTGTGCCAATTTGTTCTCTCCAGAGTCTTTTGAATGATCGAGCATTTATTAACCAAAAAATCCTAACTTTTTAAAAAAACATTAAAGGCAGAACCATTTCTAAAACAAAAAACTTTCCTCTTCAAAACCATTTCACAAAATATATTTTACTCTAACTTAAACTTTTAAAAAATGAACATTAATTACAATTGCAATTCAAAAAAACCATTTAACATACATTACAACAAAAAATAAACAACAAAAAACATGAAAATTATGTCCAGATTTTCTATCTATATTCCATAATTTACCATCAACAATACCAGAAGATATATACTAAATTTACTACCATACATACTTACTCTTCTTACTATTTATCACTAGCTAAACTATTACATTATTTCTTTACACGTCATTTATTTATTTTCATAAGTTGCCTATGAATATTTTTTCAAACCTCCTTAACTATTCCTTTTCCACAGAATTGAATTGTATACAACCAGTTGTATAAAGTTGTCTACACTCACATTGTGAAGATTTCATTGTATAAACTGTATATAATTTCTATACATGTTAAGGACAGAGTTAAGGCAGTGTGAAAAAATGTTCGTAGGCAACTTATGATAATAAATAAATGATCCTATTGATCCCCTTCCCTCTCGCTGTCTTTTGTCCTGAGCTGTTTCTCTCTATTTAATTCTGATCCTTCTGCTCCTACAAATCAGGGCTCTTACCCAGCTCCACCAACACAGGGGCGAGGGGGTGGGGTCTGGTTGGTTTTGGTCCTGCTGGGGATGAGAGAGCAGGAGGATTTGTGTGTGTGTGTGTGTGTGTGTGTGTGAGACACAAATAGAGTCTGTGTGTGTTTGCTAAAGTCTTTGACACAGAGCTGACTCCTGATAAAAGTTATGTGATTTTAAAGAGCAGAGTCATGTAACGTTCCTTATGCTGTTTTTTTCTAACAACCCAAATGGTGGTCAGCGCCTGCTCAACTGCACATGCGCCCGCCAGCCAGCAGAACTGATGATTTAATGTTTAATAACTCCTTTTTGGCTGCACCAATCATTATCACGTTACACTCGCACTTGATCTAGATCTCACTCTCCAAGACTGTGAAATCTGGGGGCTCAACTCATCAGGGGCCGAGGGGAGGAGATATCAATGATTCAAAGTAGTCAGGACTCCGTGCATTTTCACCACAACCAATTAACATTTAAACAGTTATAACTTTTGATTTTCTGACTGGATCTTCTTCAAACTTTGCACACATGATGTTCCCCACATGTATACGGTGTGATTACGTTTTCAGAACTGTAGCTGAAATGGATTCCTCGATATTGAGGCTTCAGCAGTCCCCCTATTTATAATGGAGAATGGTTCTGCCTTTAACTTTCTGGCTCCTACCAGAGCCAGAAAATAATGCAAGGCTCATCTCATTGTTCAAGCTTTGGTCCCACTGATGAGGCTGTGTTGCAGACCTGGTGGATCAGCCCCATTGTTCTGTCCATCACCGAGTCAGAGGCTCCATATGCCAGGTTCCCTTCCAACGAGTGTTCCTTTATTTCCAGTGCGTCTTCATAGTTACATGTTCCATCAGAATTCCTGAGCTGTCCGACCCATTTCCCAGACAGTCCTCTCCTCAGAAGTCCTTTCCTCCTCTAGTCCTGGGAAATAACCATTCTCCACTGGGAGAAGCTTCTGACAAGCACCAGCCATGCTAGGGACTTCTGCCCTTGCCAGTCAGGGGACTCAGCCACACTTGCAGGGTTTCCTGATGCTTACATTCTCTTGACTGGGGGGGCTGCCATTTTAGCCCCACTTGTACTAGTGACTGGATGCTGACTAGCCCAGGGCTAATCCTGCTAAGACTTACCCCCCACCCAGCACACTGCTATTGGTGGATATTTAGTTTATTTTTAGAGAGATTCTATTTAAAACAACAACAACAAAACCCCCAGCCACTCATAGAGATTTTTTATCTCTCTTTCAATTTAAATAAATATCCATGGTGTTATGTTAGCCCTAGGGCATTGGCAGAACGAAAGTATCCTGTTCTATGCACCATGCCTGTTTTATTGAGAAATCCAAACTCTTGAGATTACATATTATTCCATCACATTGCCAGCGTAATAGCATCAGTACTAGGTAGACAGATCCCCAGCTGGGGAGTGAAAGGAAAGTTTGTACAAGTATAGTAGAGATTGATTTTATTTTGCTATTGTAGTAAAATGTAGATGAGATTTAAACAACATCCCTTGGTTCCTTTGTACTGCCTTCCCATAATGTATTACAAGTGGTTGAAAGACAGGGAGTGGTGCTAACAACGTTATGCCTGCTATCATCATTCATCATCATTTTTAATTTGTATCCCGCACTCTCTTGCCGGAGGTGACTCGAGGTGGCTCACAACACTCGAGGCGGCTATGGATAAACTGATGCTCAAGTTGGCAAATGCCTGTTGAAGAGGCATGCCAGCTATCATGTAGTGGCTACCCGCTAGCTAGTACAATGGGTGGGTGGGTTGATAGGGTTTACTGGAGGAGGATGGTGGCAGGTCCCAGAGTGTGGCAGTGGTGGCTGGCGGGGCAGTAACGGGTTCTCAGAAGCGGTGGCAGCAGCTGGAACAGGGGTAGCATCAGACGTTCCGCAGAGCAGTTGCGTTGTAGGAGCATCGACAGCAGTGCTGACACTACTCCCAGACCCTGCTTCTGCTACCACTTGTTTCCAGGGATCTGATATTGCTGCTCCAACCACCACTGCCACCCCTCACAGGACTCAGGTAAGATTGGTGACCTCTCCCATTCCCTGCCCACAGCTAGTCTGATAACACTAGCTGATAAGATAACATCTGATAACACCCAATAAGTTTTGCTTTTATAAAATGGATTTTAGTCTTTAGTCCCATCCTTAGTCACACATACAAATGAGTTTGGGGTATTTCGCCCCCAGCTCCCATTTGTCCTAGAAGAACTGCCTGACTTTATAAAATTCTGACTGGTTCTAGCAAGAGGTGCTGCAGGTCAGGATTGAAGTGCAGAGGCAGAGAGATGGTTAGCATCCCAATAGTAGAAGAGCAGGCTGTGCTGGCAGGAAAGGTTAAAGGGCACTGGCAGAGCTCTGTGAAGATCCCAGGACTAGACTAATTGGATAGCACAGCCGGTCAGGACTGAATTGTGTTGGCAGAGGTGCATGAGGGAAGCTTGTAAAGTGCCTTCGCCGATGTGTTTGGCTTCACTTAATGGCTCCTATTACTCACTTCCACAAGTTAGGTGTGCACACAAAAATGGATGTGCAAGTTGTTGTGGTGTTGTTTTTTAAATATATTTTTAGTGGCCCATCTAATCATTTAAGTTGTGCGTGCTGGGTATAGCCTTTGCTTTAAAGCTGTGCTGTAACATAGAGCTTATAGATCTTACAAATTGCTCTCACACCAAATGTGCTTTATTGCTCTCCGATCAGTGCATGTCACCAATGAGGCGGACCTTCTCTTCCATGGAGCACTGCGCATCACTCCCATTTAACAGTAAGGGCCTACTCAATAGAGGCAAACCCCCGTTGGCTTCTGTGGGAGAAAGACCGTGTGTGTTTAAGCATGTGTGAACATTATTAATAATCAGGGCCGGACTTACCATAGCATGACCTGGGGTGGCCACCCCGCACCCCACTCTTTCTGAAGACCCTGTAGTGGCCTGTATTTTCACCAGGACAGGTTGTGGGGGCACCACTCCCTCTCAGTGGGGCTTCAAATATGACCACTTTCAGGGCACCACAGAGGTTTCCCCCAAGTGGGAGGGGCCACCAAGGACCCCACATTTTATCTTCGCCCTGGGCCCTACATATGCTAAGGCCAGCCCTGTTAATAGCCCAACAAGAGTCAGCAAGTTCTAATGAAAACACTCACATCAGTCTTCAACACCCTCTCACATAATGCAGGCTGGGTGGACTGGAAAACAGCAAATCAGAAACAAAATCCGGGGTTTGCAAACACCTAGATTTAATTATGGTTGTCTGAGTAGACATTCACCTCCACCACTTGCTGAACAAACTCTGGGTTTTCCTTTCAATTCCCTACTTAATAACAATGGTAGCCCTATTTTACCTGGTCCTTCAAGGACTTGGTGCCCTGACTCTTTGATCCCTCTCCTCAGATTTCTTTCCAACTACAGTATATCATTAAGCTTTTTGTTGTATTAATTTGAATTTTCCCCCTTTGGTACAAATTAAAGCTAAGAAGTGTTTTGTTTTAATTATGGATTCCCAGCCATAGGCTCTGGGCAATGAGGGAACCTCTTTGTGGCAAGCATTCACCAGCAGGCAATTAGTGTTACTTGTCATCCGGTGCCTCATTGAGGAACTCACATTGCTCAATTTAACACCTTACTGCCTCTTGGGTTCCTTCATGTTTTAATTTTGTTGGGTGCTACAGTGGGCACACACCCCAGCCTTATTGTGACCACGGTGGAGAAGATCTAGAGGTTCCTTGACATGCAAGCACCAAAAAGCTTGCTTTTAAGGCTAACTTTGCAAATACCAACTTAATCTTGTATCCCTTACTAATGAGGTCTCTAATTCTCTTTTTTTTCTTTTGCTCTCTCCCTCTCCTTATGTTTCTGTTCATCGTATCTATTTTAACTTCTCACCATTTGAGATCAGTCAAGATAAAGGGCAAGTCCTGACTCAAGTGAAGTCAATGGGAAATTTCATCTGAGAGTGACACCACAAGAATTGTTACAATGTGATGGCTCTTTAATAGCCATGGTGAAGCAAATTTGGCAATATCAGGTCAATAGTAGAAATAGAAAAGGTACAGAGAAGGGCAAAAAAAGGATAAGGGGTAGGAAATGACTCCCCTATGAAGAGAGGCTGGATAGGTTGGGGCTATTCAAAATAGAGAAGAGACAACTGAGAGGGGATATGATAGAAGTTCATAAAATCATGAGTGGTGTGGATCAAGTTAATAGGGAACGGTTAAGAATTACCCTCTCAAATAGTACTAGGACTAGGGGACACCCCATGAAACGAATGGGTAGCAGATTTAAAACAAATAAAAATAAGTGTTTTTTTCACTCAATGCACAATTAAGTTGTGAAATTTGTTGCCAGAAGATGTGGTCAAGGCCAATGGTGTAGCTGGATTTAAGAAAGGGTTGGATAAGTTTCTGGGAGATAAGTCCATTAGCAGCTATTAGCCATGTAGGTTTGGGGAATATAACCCCTTACGGTTGGAAGCTGGGAGTGAACAACAGGGAATGGATTACCTCATTCGGTGTTTTCAGACGTGACGGGGCCAGTTGGCCCTGTCATGAAAACAATAAATTCATCCCCCGCCGGGATGACCCCGTCACGCCCTAACAGACATGCCGGGGGATCCCGGCGGGGAATTGGGGAGGGGGCGGGGCCGTGCGGTGCAACGTGTGGCTGCACGGCCCTGCCCTCTCCACCCCCACCACCTGCCCTCTGGGGAGACGGGCGGCCGCTGCGGCCAATGCTGCTGCAGCGTCTGACCAAATCCGCCATGGCCCGGAATCCCGCCGGTGCTTCTGGGCCGTGACGACCGACCAGACGTGTGGCCGCACGTGTGCCGCAGCGTCTGACCAAATCCGCCACGGCCCGGAATCCCGCCGCTGCTTCTGGGTCATGACGACCGACCAACGTGTGGCCGCACGGCCCCGCCCTCTCCACCCCCGCCGCCCGCCCTCTGGGGAGACGGGTGGCCACCGCGGCCAATGCTGCCGCAGCGTCTGACCAAATCCGCCACGGCCCGGAATCCCGCCGGTGCTTCTGGGCCGTGACGACCGACCAGACGTTACTTTTCTTTGATCCCTGCCGGGGCTCACTTTCACCACGCTTCCCGGGGAATTGGTGCGGCTAGCCCTGGAAGCGTGGTTGAAACTGACCCCATGTGGGGATTGAGCGTGGCGAACATCTGGCGGCTGCCAAACAGACGTGCACGTCACAGTGACCACAGGTGGGTATTCACCGTGGTTCACTGTGATCTCGTAACATCTGAAAATACCCATTCTGGCCTGGGGTACTTCTTCCAAACGACCGAGTTTGGTCACTGTCAGAGACTGATGCTGGGCTCGATGGACCATTGGTCTGACCCAGTATGGCACTACTTATGTTCTTAATAAAGGACAAGTGTCGATATCTGAAACCACAGTATGCTGTGATTTGGAACCTGCTCTTGGCAGTCTCGTCAGATACACACAGGGCTGATTCTTGTCACAAAGGATGAATTCTAACTCATCCCTTTGCATCAGTACTGAGTCACTTGATGGGACAAGATGAGGGAACTTGTACTGTTGCTGGCTCTACTTGTTATTTTCTGTGACTGAGAGAACTTCTCTCTCGAACACTGAGTCCAGCACATTTTCATAGTCATTTTCCAGCACTAAATTCTCTTTTTAAAAGTTTTGCACAAAACAGTAGCCGGCCTATTCATTCTAACCCAAACACATGAGCATTGTGACAGGAGATGCAGTGCTAGACTACTAGAGGTGACTGTTGTGATTATCTTGTCTGATCTCTTGTGCAACAGGCTGTGCACTGCGAAGTTTAATTTTTGATGGGCCAATTCCTAAATGCATATTCATATTAAATAGTACCAGACTCAATTGGGTTCCATTCATTGTTATAGAGAGTGAAGTACTATTCAGCATGAGGACTTTGGCCCTTTGTGTTCATAATGAATGGGAAAAATCAAAGGTTGCCAACTGTCACAAGCTTATTGTGAATTTCACAATCTTCTAAATTGTCTTGTAACCTAAAATCCATGCAGGTTGTCATAAAGTTGTGAGAATATCAAGTTTTGCTATTTAAAAAAAGTTTCTCTTTCCTGATTATGGAGAGAAGCTGGGAAACATGGCTGCATTATTTGCCAAAGGCTCAGGAACCAGAGGAGAAATACAAAGAATCCAGCAGCGTTCCTTTTCACCTTGGATATCTTTAAAATCTCATCATTTTTAAGTGAGTCTCATTATTTCTGGGGGCAGGGCTGACTCATGTGTTTATTTCATGGGTGGCTGTTGCATTGGTTTAAATTTGAATGAAACAAGAGTCAAAGTTATTAATTAATTAATTATTATTATTATTATTGATAGCATCTATTAAACCAACTTCTGTTGGTGAGTGAGCCTGAAGAAGAATTCTGTGAAGCTCAAAAGCTTTCACGCGCTCACAAACAGAAGTTGGTTCAATAAACAGTGTTGTCTTAGCTGCTTTGCTATCTGTCTTTCTCGTGATTTTTTTAATATGTGGGGCTGGCAACCCTTACAATCCACTTCAGAGCCCATTTTTTTTGTTTTGTTTTCAGAGCCAGTTTACATGACATAAGTCAAGTGAAGCCTTTCTACGTTCTTCAAAAGACCTCACAATGCAGTGATCCTCCATTACAATGCAGCTCTCTCAGTAGACACATAAATGCTGCACCATGTTTCCACCACATTGTTTGCTGGGGAAGTGGTGTGAGGCATTCTTTCCCAGTTATGGGCTGTATGCAGTTCTGGTCCAGCTGAGACCCAGAGTAGAAACACAACTCGGTTGCCAGACATCAGTGGCCACTTAACATAGTGTTCCTTTTTACCTTCTAGTAGTTTTGCCTCAAACTGTGTGTCGTGCAGTTGAATAAATATCTTTTTCCTTACGTTTTTCTTCATCAACTTAACAGTAACAGTGGGTCAAATGAATTCTCTCCACTGTTGCTAGTTTTGAACTAACCTAGTATCTTCAGTCATCTGTTTCCCTTTCTGTGTCAGATCTGTCTTAATGTTGTCTACATCCATCAACTACCTTGGTCTTCCTCTATTGTTTGTTCCATGTATTTCTGTATGTAGAGCCAGGGACAGAAATCTAGTTGTCTCCATTCTTTAAACATGACTAAGCCACAACCATCATCTTTCTTGGATTATCTAAGTGAATTTTGTTTCCAGTCCAGACAACCTTCTTCTTATATCATTCTTAACTCTTTGCATCCTGTAAACACCCAACATTCCTCTTCACCAACTCATCTCCACTCTCAGTATCTTTTGTTCGTCAGACTTTTCCCTTACTGCAACACTCAGATCCGTATAATAGTAAAGGGATTATTATCGTTTCATAGACTCATGCCTTTGTTCTTATTGAAATATCTTTCAACTATGATATTCCGTGTAACATTCCAAAAACATCACAAGATAATCCAATTCTTCCTTTGAGGTCTGCTTCACAACCGCATCCGGCCACCTCCCCACCTCCAGCGATGGGCACACCTTTTCTCTGTATTGAGCTGTAGTCCAGATTTCGTCCTCTTCATGCACACCTCATTGATTATTCTCTGCAAGTTGTCTTTAGATGTTGCTCTGAGAGCTATGCAATGGGCAGATCTATAGTTTGCCACATAAAGAGATGTCTCCTATATCCTCCCCGAATGCACTAAATATACATGGGAGGATATAGATGGGAGGAGTATGAGGAAACAGTGGTAATTAAACAAGAGCGGCTGTTTTTAAATAAGAGCAGTGGGGAGGGGGGTCCATGGCCACTGCGTGGGACAGATGCGGGGCATCCACACATGGGACATGCACGGGGGGCACTTCACAAGGGTGGTTCCCCTGCATGGCTGCCCCGTCCTTGGAGGCGGCCTGGCCCATACGGGGCACTCTGGATTTCTCAGGAATGCTCCATGGGTTCAAACGAGCGGTTTGCCATGTGGAGGGTGCAGGGTCTTGTTTAAAAACACCCAGAGAGTGGTAAACATTTTCCTTGTGTTGTAGTTAATGATTATAAGCCTCATCTATGCTACCTAGACACCACTCCTTAAGCACAGTTTAAACTCCAGTCTATTGGAGGTTGTGATTTCTGGTAGGCTTGTAGTCTTGAACCTGGTTTCTGAAGCTGGATTCGGCCCATCTACATCGGTTGGTCAAATCTCGAGCCACCTTTGGCCAAAATAAACTTTAAACCCATTTCTAATCCCAGTTGTAAAACTTTGCTGTTCAGCCAGCACACACAAGTCATAGCCTAGGTTGGGAGGTTCCATTTCCTACTGCTTTAGTAGTCCTAGGAATACATTTTTCTTGTTTATGACCAGGGGTGTGTGAATCATAAACTCCACACCGGTGTAGCTTCCTCTCTGCCCTTCAAAGAAACCGGTGGTTGCTGGCAAGTGGTTTAGGAGAACAGGCCCGATGTGTGGGCAAAGGGTGAGACGAAGGTCAAGGAGTTAGCACTGGCTGGAACCTCATCTTCCTAGCAGCAGTGCTTTGTTTTCTAAAACCTTTGCATGGGTAGGTACTGATCTCTCATCTGCAGCTTGTGTGGATTGCAGGACAGGCAGAGAGCTGAGAGATTCTTTTGTGCCTGAAAGGGGACTTCAGAGGGTAATGCTGCTTGACAGCTCCCCTGAGTCAGGTTTTGAAAGGAAGAGAGCAAATGAATGAACAAATAAGACAGCCACGTCTACCTGTTTTGACTGTTGGTAGGTACCTAACAGTTTCCTGCTGTTATCACCCGAGGCTTTTGGCAAACAAAGTTGAAATCTGATCTTCATTTTTCTCGATAAAAACCTGTTAGCCTTTGCTCTCAGCCAGTTTCCTATTCAGAAAACTCAGTCCTTAATCAGCCAATATCAGTGTGTACTGTATTTGTTTTGGCAAAAATAAATAATGGCTTATAAGAACCTTGCAGATGGATTGTGCAGAACCCATGCTTTGGGATGAGCTTTCCTTAATTTTGAAAAGTTCATGTGTCTTTTTCAGAATCTGAACCTCTGTAGCAGCTGTTTTTTTGCCTGCATGCTCCCATTTTAAGACTTAGACTGCTTGCCCATGTGCCGATTTTCACATGAGAGTCTATCTTCTGCAGGTAAGTGTGGACAGGGCTACTGTTGCCACCTATCAGCTGTTTGGCCCCAGGGGTGTTTGCCACCAAATAGCTGATGAGAGTGGCAGCAGCAGCAGCATCAGTCCCCAAACCTGGCCCCCATCAGACTTTATCCAATCATGGGTGGGGCCTCGCAGAGTATCAGCAGCAGTGACAACACCTGGACAGAAGTGCCAGGGCTGATCCATGGCATGAAAATAGTTTCCAGGGCTGAGCCCTGGCAAGCACTGACACCAATTATAAGCCCTGATTTAGCCAGGAATAGACAAAGTACCCTACCACAGTTTGAGGGGGGCAGGTCTTTAATTTCTATAACTCTGCATTTTATCTTGAGGCTAGATTACTGCAATGCACTCTACGTGAGGCTGCCCTTGATGACTGTTCAGGGGCTGCAGCTGGTACAGAATGCGGCAGCTCTCCTCCTTTCAGGGATGAGTCACCGGGAGCACATTACACCGCTGCTCTGAAGTCACTGGCTTCCTGTAGCTTTCCGGGCACAATTCAAGATGCTGGTTTTGACCTTTAAAACCCTAAATGGTCTAGACCTCACATATCTGAAAGATAGCCTGTCCTTCCATTTCCCATCACAGCCCCTGCGATCAGACAGGAATGCCTCCCTGTGGGTACCATCTGTTAGCCTTGTTCATGTGACAAGGGCTCGCAGGGGTGCATTCTCGTTTGTGCTGCCCCGGTGCTTTGGAACTCTCTTCCCCTAGAAGTTCATTTTGAGCCCAAGTGTGAGCATCTTCCGGAGGTGGTGTAAGACTTTTTTTTTATTTGAAAAGGCATTTTGCAGGTGGAGATAGGGGTCGGGGTTTAGTGGGTGGTTTGGGGGTAGAGATACAAGAGGAGGTGGGGTGGGTAGGTGGTTTTGGGTGGGTAAGTGGGGATGGATTTTGTGAGGTTTTATTGGTTTAAAATGTTTTTATGGATTGTACGTCACGGCCTCAGGGAAGGGCAGCATATAAATGGATATAAATAAATAAATTATGTACCCAGTATTCTTCCATGTCTGGAGCCACTCTGCACACTGGCTGTGGTCTATAATTTTCAATACCCTGCAGCCTCCCCAGTCTGCAGGGAGAGCAACATGAACAATAAACCTGTGTACTCTTGCTATTGACTGAAATGGCAGAGAAACAAGGCAGGAAAGGATCGCTCTTACACAGGGCCTTGCATCCTTCATGCACATCCCACTTCAAGCTGCTTAAGTAACAACATTTGCATTCCTCTTGTGATGTTCCTTGGTTTTAGCCAGTGAGTGCACTCCACATCAAGAACCAGATACAACCATGAGTGACTAAGGCCATTTTAAAACAACACCACCGGGTGCAGGGTGCAAGAGCGTGCCGGTGTGCTTGCGGTGTGTGAGCAGGGCGTGCACACACGCATCCCCACTCACCCCCACGCATGGAACAACCTCCGTTTTCCCCAGTTGCTCCATGCGTGGAGATGTGTGTTCAGCAGGAGCACGCACGCATCCCCACTCACCGGGCACACCCGCACCTCATCCTTCACACGGGCCTCCCACCCATGAACACGCAGAAATCCTTTGCAGAATCCAGCAGCACTGGAAATGGTCTTGCAGGGGGCACACCAAGATCTGGACTTTCATGCAGAAATCTGCGTGTTCATGAGTGGGAGAGGCTCGTATGAAGGACGCAGCCTGGGTGCGCACTGTGAGTGGGGGGGTGTACACGCTCGCTCCGAACATGCATCCCCACGCACAGAAATCTGCGTGTTCATGAATGGGAGAGGCCCGTCTAAAAAGGGCCTAAGTATTGAGCAGCTGCTTTTAAATTTACGAAGGCTGTGTGCTTAATTTTTTTTGTCTTACTGGTGTATTCTTTATTTTGTTTCTTGTATATGTGTTATTGTTTGTTTTATATTTATTTTGTAACATTATGTTGGCCAATGGCTATTACAATAAATATCTCAGTCAATCAGTAGTCCACATCAGCGAGTAGGGTGGTCACCTTTTGCTGTTTGACCCTGAGACTCCCATAGCCCAAAATGGGAGTCTCAGAGTCCAACAGCGAAAGGTGATGACCCTATCAGGAAGAGAGGTCATTTCATAAAGTCTAGGGAGAGCAACTCTCCTCCCCCACCACAGTCCAGATCTTGGCATGCCCCCCTGCAAGGCCATCTCCAGTACTGCTGGATTCTGCAAAAGATAGAGCAGTTTGTGTGCACTGCTCCCCTTCTCTCTTCCTCTATGTTCCTGGCAGCAGCAGACGCTCTGCTGCTTCTTGTGTCACATTTTTCTGCATGAAGGGAGGGGCTCAGCTGCACCCTTCAGTGGGGCTGCGCATATCTATCCTCTCACCTTTGTGACTGAACTCCACAGCAGCAGATGAATCGTTCTGCTCCTATCTCCTCCCTCCCACAAAGGGAGAGACAAGCCCCCGTTAGACTGGCGAGCAATCCCTCCCCCCGTCCCTGCCGCTTCTCAGATGACACAGTTTTACACCCCCCGCCCCTCCTCATAATTTTCCTGAAAGGACACCCCTGCTCCGCATACAGCCAGCTCACTGGCGGAGTGTTGTAGCAAACCCTTGATACATTGACTTAGGACAAATCTATGTTCAGCTTTCCAGGTAGCGCAAAGGGAAAGGGGGAATAATAATTAGCACCTATGTAGCATCAAGGGATTTTGGACCAATTTTTTGTTTGGGTACTTTCAGACGATACGGGGCCCTTTGGCCCCGTACCGGCACCACCGGCTTCGTTCCCCGCCGGGGTCACCCCTTCATGGCCCAAGAGACGTGCCGGGGGGATCCCGGCGGGGAAAGTGGGAGGGGCCGGGGCCGCGCGGCGCAACGTGCGGCCGCACGGCCCCGCCCCCTCCACGCACCCCGCCGCCCGCCCTCCGAGGAGACGGGCGGGCGGCGGGGCCAATGCGGCCGCCGCGTCTGGCCGATCGTGCCACGGCCCGGGATCCCGCCGGGGATCCCGGGCCGTGGCACGCGGCCAGACGTTACTTTTTGTTGGCCACGGCCCGGGGTCCGTTTGACCACGCTTCCCGGGACCTTCCCCCGGCTAGCCCGGGAAGCGTGGTTCAAATTGACCCCATGTGCCGATTGAGCGTGGCCAACATCTGGCGGCCGCCAAACAGACGTACGGGACACGGTGACCCCAGGTGGGTATTCACCGTGGTTCACCGTGTCAACGTCACGTCTGAAATCACCCTTTGTTTATTTATTATTTATTTATTTATTCAAATTTATACCCCACCCTCCAAGTCTCAGAGGTAACTTTAGAGATGCCCCTTTCCAATGTGGGGGGAACTGAGTTGCTGAGAACATTGATGATGATTGATGATGGATGATTGGTTATTATTTACTATTCATCTCTATAGCACTTTCAGCATTCAAAGTGCTTTACAACCTTATTGAGTTCACCGTCACAACAACCTATTGAGGGTAGGCCATTATTATTCCCATTTTACATATGAGGATCTAAGGCTGGAGCATAGTGACTTGCCCAAGACCACCCAATGAGTTCCTGGCTAAGACAGAATTGAAACCTGGTCTCTCAGGTTTGAATCCAGCTTCTTATCCACCAGGCTACACTGGCTCTGGATCGCTTGTCCGAGGCGATGCAGTAAATCATTCTTAGAACTGAGAACACAGTGCCATTGTCCTAACTTCCAGTTTCTTGCTTTGTTAAGTAATTCTCCTTCTATCACAAACACAGGAAATGCTACTTTAAAATATTTTGGGTGTTGATGTTCAGTGTTCATTAGGTCTGTCACACAATGATTTCGATTTTCCACTTTTTCTCATCAGATAATTGTGTCCAACGACCTTCAAGAGCATCAACAGAAGCAGTCCATCACAACCCACCTACTATTGAACTGTTGCATCGTTCTAGATCACCCATTACTACCAATCACAGGCCATCTCCAGATCCTGACCAGCGGCCACTAAAGTCCCCGTTGGACACCATTCGTCGCCTCTCCCCTGCTGATAGAGTCTCAGGGACGAGACATCATCAGGAGAATAATCACCAGGAGTCTTACCCTCTCTCAGTGTCTCCTCTTGAGAACAACCACTGCCCACCACCTTCTGAAACTCTGCAGAAGCCTTCCAGCCCCCGCCAAGAGAACACCAGAGTGATCCAACTGATGCCCAGCCCCATCATGCATCCTTTGATACTGAACCCCAGGCACTCTGTCGATTTCAAGTCATCAAGGTTGTCTGAGGATGGGATGCACAGAGAAGTCAAGCCTATCAACTTGTCACACCGAGAGGAATTAGCCTACATGAACCACATCATGGTGTCTGTCTCCCCTCCTGAAGACCATGCAATGCCAATTGGAAGGATAGCAGGTTAGTCTGATATTCTCTGGGTTATGTGCAAGCCCAGGATCTTCATTCAGAACCAACATGTGCTGCTCTGCGGAGGAGCACAATAACGTTAACAGATCTTTGCACTTCCGATGTGCTTTTTTCATTCCAGAGAACTTGCAAATGTCTGTTTAGCCTTATAACACCCATTGCAGAGGCAGGAAAATATTATTTTAAGCAGATGACTAAAAAGAGACACAAACTGACATGCCCAAAGTCACACAACAGGTCAGTGGTAGAGACACAATTAGCCCCCAAATGTTCTTCCTCCCGATTAGTAACCTTTAATATTAATCTGTTGGAAATTGAGGTCTTTGACTGACATCTAAATGGGGTAGTAGTAAGTGGATCTTGGAACGCTGAGCACTAAATGTTCCAATTAGACCCAAGAAGGGGGAAATGCCCGTAGAATTTTGGCAAAGTTAAATTGTCTAAAATCAAAAGCTGTCTAATGTTAATGACTCACCCTGCAGTTTCCACAAACTACACAGCTTTTAGCTTTGTCGTGGATGTTTAATTCCCCCTTTAAGGCATTAACTGAACAGTTACAAATCTTGAAATGGGTCGTAATCATTTGGCTAATGCCTTCACTATCGAGTATATGGGAATAGCTGCTTCTCTGGTTCCTGTGGCAAGAGGTGCTATATTATGTGACCAGAAGGATTAGCTGAGAGTCTCTAGGACGCTAAACACAGATTTACTTCGCCGACGATTAATAACAAAGAATAAGTATGCAATATATGGAAGTAGAAAACCCTTCCAAGTCATTGCTTCACTAGACACTCAGCGCAATCCTCATTTATATGGGGGTGCAATGGGGTTAAGTCACACTAGTTGCATGTTGCAATACCACACTAGGTGTAAGTGGTTGCCAAATCCTCCTTTACAGAAAGAGGATGTATTGTGCAGCATAATTAATGTGGAACACAACTCTGTACCTGGGGACATACTTATGAGTGGTCAGGCCATATTTCAGTGCCGGACACATGGAGGGGCTCAGCTGGACTCTGGATGGGAAAAGAAGTGACATTGCATGCACAAGTGAGAGTGAGTGATGGGCAATAAAAATGCCTCTTAGGGCTCTGTTAGACAATCCCGCTCACAAGCGGGATCGTTCAGTGCTGACATCTTCCCCCCGCCTTCCTCTGAACGCCGTGTCTGATGCTCAGAAGAGCATCAGACACGGCGTTGAATTTTGGGCGCATGTGTGCCCTTCTGCGCATGCACACTTTGCCCAAGAACCCGGAAGTGCGGCATAAAGCCGGCACTTCGGGGATCCGCGTCGGAGGGGGCAGGATCTCCTGCCCGGTCTGACGCGGGGGAAGATCCGAGTTAGCCGTTTAAACGAGCGCCAAGAAATGCGGCTGATCAAAGGATCAGCTGCGTTTCTTGTCTCGTTTAAAAGCACCCTTACTGTGAATAAAGTCAGTGCTCACTTTCACTTTAGCATGGCACTTCAGTGGGCAAGTAAGTGCATGCAAGCCCATTGCAGACTGGGATGACTAAGAATTTGAGCCCACATTTCTGTCCTATGTCTTTTTTCTCAGGAAAGCTACCAGGTCAAAGGTGCTGTTGCTTGTTGTAGGGTGTTTTTAAGCAAGATGCTATTCCGCATGGCCACCCAGGAGCTATGCATCCTACTGCCCGTCTGAGGTGGAGCAGGGAGATGCGTGCTCCTGTGAGCCATGAAGCATCCACTCATGGCCACACATGGAGCACTGCCAGGAAATCTGGAGTGTTCCATGTGGGGCAAGCCAAATAGATCCGTGGCAACAGGTGGCCACAGAACCCCCACCCGTATGAACTGGCATGGCCAGCCATGCCAGCAGACCGGTCTGCCACTGTGGGCGGGGGACATGGCCTTTGCAAGTCACAAGGACTGGCCAGGAGTGTGGGGAGCCCGGGTTTACCAGCACTCATGCCAGGGACATCTCAATTGCAAAGGCCAGCCCGGCACACTTCTCCCTTCCCCATGGTCCATGGCAGAGGGAATGTGTAGTGGCTTGCCTGCATGGCTAGGGTAGCCACATTGGGAAGTGCCTGTCTGAATCCCTCCCCATGCACTCTACCTGAGTGGGTGTCCATGTCTGCAGTGCCAGTCAGTGGGCATGGGCACCCCCCACCATCACCTTGCTCATTTAAAAACACCCATACATAAAACAGATACCATTGAGTTGGGACTGTTCTGACACAGCGGGGATCAATCCTGGAGGGTGCCTTTAATGGAGAATTTAGAGGAATTCTTCAAGGAGTGCTCAGCACCATGCCTAATTTTGTTTGTGATATAGTCATCTTAGTGATATCTCTCCTGACAGAGCTAGTTTGTAAAGCAATGAGGAAATGATTACCCTCCTTCCCCCGCAACAAAATAATTTGGCAAAAATTAAATTCTTGTTTGTAAAAAAAAAAAATCTGAACATTTTCAATGAAGGCCGAAGTTTTCTCTCAAAAATTTCCACTTTCTCAAGAAAGAAAATCTGAGCAGGGAGAGGGGGAATTTCCCACAGAAAGTTTTCAGCCAGTTCTACCACTTTGTAAGTCTGTCTGTTGTGTCTCATACCACGGATGGTCCCTCTTCAAAAGAAGCAAATTTGCCTTCATCCCACTCAAACCTCAGGCAATGTCTCATGTTATCGTAAATAACTGACATCACAACTGTTGAATAAAGAAACCGAGAGTAACAACTGAGAAAAAGATTTCACACTGAAAGGGAAGCCATAAATAGATGACATCTGTCCTTACAAGTTGAATGCCCCATATGACGAGGACATTCTGCACATTTACGTTAATGTAAGACTTGCACTGGAAAATGAAAGTTAGGTTTGCAGTATCTAGCACAGCCCAACACAGGCTTTGCATTAGATGACAGGCCAGTTGTTTGAAGGTATCTCATTTTTTTAGTCCCACCACACATTTGGTGCCACTTCCCTCTAATCACAGAGTCCTTTATCACAGAGTCCTTTAAATGAATGACTTGCATGCATATAACAACTGTGGGGAACTTTGATATTGTGGGGGCCATCGCGAATACCAGAATAGAACTAGTGGTGGCTCTTCAGGCAAAGGTGACATGTTTGCATGGATTATCCATAGAAAACCTATTCTCTGCTCACACAGGTATTGGACTCAGTCAGTCACATGAGCGTGCTAACACTGGAAATGTGTATGCACAGGCAGGAGTGTGCATGAAGTGTACAAAACTTTGTGCACACATGTGTTCACTGGTTTCTGCAAATCAGACCTTTTCAAATATCAAAAATGGATGCCTGTTTGAAAACTCAGGATATCAAAGGCCAAACCTTCTCCTCCTGTACACCCTTTCATTACGATGGGGCTGCAAAGGGGGTAAGTCTGGGCAGGATTTGGACATAGCCTCCTTACTTAAAAGATCCTACAAAGAAAACACTATCAGTTGGAAAGTGATGTTTTTCCCTTGCCATTATCCACAAACATCCTGTTTTCAGAAACTCAATCAATAGGATTCTGAACTGCTTGCCAGGTAAGATAATGACCCCTCTGCCTGATTAATCTTTCTTACAATTTTATATAACATCATTTCTCAAACTATTCATTTTACTGATGATCAAACACTCTCTCTTTCCAGCAAATATTTTAAGCCTGTCACAAGCCGAGCTAGGGAAAGTAATCTCAAAAACATGGACCTAATTCTTGGGTCTGTCAGTGGATGCCTCAGATCCCTGCAGTAGAGTCAGTGGAGTTACACCACTGTGTAAAAGATGTGAGATCAGAATTGGGCCATATGCATTTCTGTAGCTAGGCCTTCAATTTGCTGTTTGACTGAGGTCCTCGGTTATTCAATATTCTGAGTAAAATTAAGCCTGTGAGCTTAGAAAAGAAAATAGAGGTCAGCAAATTGAAAAGATCACTAGAGTTCAAATTTAGCAAAATCAGCTGTAAGGCTATACTAATCAAACTGTTTAGGGCTCGATGATGCCTCTAGCTTGAGTTCCTGGAATCACTGTGCCCAAGGCAAGCACAGTAGCACTGTTGGGAGCCTGGGATAGGCAGCCTTTACTGTATCTACTGTGGCTCCATCAGAATGCAGTATGTGTCCCTTCTTAATTGCAGAGAACTGGCTCAGCAAGCTGGCACAACAAATGATGGGAGTTCTCATATTAGATAAGACTCCTGGCCCACCTACTGCCTTACTCTCCCTCTCTGCAAGTGGCCACTACCAGCTGTTCCAGAGGAAGGTGAAAGAAACCTTGCCTTAGGAAAAACCTGCCTAAAGGAGAATTATAGAATCACAAAATATTAGGGCTAAAGGTTACCCTAAAAGATCATCTATTCCATCAGACTGGCCTAAAGCAGGACCAATTATATTTAACTTATCCCTGATAGATGCTTATCCAAGCTTAAAAGCTATCGATGATGTGGATTTCACAGCCTCCTTTGAGAATTTCAGCCATTCCCTGACTATGGCTGTTTTTACACGAACGTCCCGTACCTCCACCACTGCTGAGTGGGCAGGAGGATGTTAAATGCATGGGGGTGCCCATGAAATGGCACGGCGGTGGGTGGGGGGATGGGTGTTCAATGGATATTCGTCAGTGTGAACACCATGGGCGCTCCCGACGCACACCCACCTCCATCCATCTCCACCCATCACCCACCCACGGAGCAACCCAGAACGGAGGAGGCTCGATGGGTAGAGATGGGTGTGTGTCCGTGGGAAAGGACACACACCCACCTTCAACCACCACGGCAGCACATCCATCCCTTCACCCACCGCTGCCCATGTAAAAAGTGCCTATCTTTATGGTTAGAAAGTTTCTTCCTGATATTGATCCTAACTCTTTCCTCCTTCAGTTTAAGTCTGCTACCTCTTGTCCTGCTTTCAGTCGCTGTGGAGAACAATGGGTTGTCTTCCTGAGGTCTGTCAAAAAGCTGCTATGCTTTTTATATTGGCCGTTTTTACACGGACAGCCCACCCCCCTGCTCGGTGTTTGGGCGGGTGTGGGGTGTCCATGTAAATGGGTGGTGGTGGATGGGGGGATGGGTGTCCGCTCAGCGTTCGTGCGTGTGAACGCCGAGTAGGATGGGAGGGGGTGCAGACGTGCTCCCACGCAACACCCACCTCCACCCATGACTCACCCATCTCCACCCATGGAACCCTCCAGGAAACCAGAGGAGGGTGGAGGTGTGTGTGTGTGTCCGTGTAAAGGGATACCCACCCACCTCCACCCTCCACCTCTACTGTCCGTGTAAAAAGGGCCATAGTTTGCAAACTGTGATCATCATGTTCCCTTCAGCCTTCTCTTCTTCCTAGCCCTGAAGCATATATTTGGTGTGAATATCAAATTTGAGTGATTTTGCATATTCACACCCAAAATCACATTTGGTATTTTGGTTATTTCAGTATTTGGCGCTTTGTTCCCTTCAGTGATAGTAGTGGGCATTTTTACACACACCTTAAAGTTCCGGATTTTTCAATCTTCTGGGTTTACAAGTCCACAAGTAAGTTCCTGGATGCATTCTTCACACACACGCTGCCCTGAGGCAGTTCCTGGATGCATTCTTCACACAAACACTGCCCTGAGGCAGCCTAAAGTAGCCGCAGCTGAGACGTGACAGGCTGCCATGGAAAGCAAGTGACCACAGCTGCCTGAAGCAAAGCAGTTTACCAGGAGAACCTTTTACACACAAAAGTTCTGGGAGAAGTTCTCTTCAGAAGTTCAAAGAGCCGGATGTTTAAGATCTGGGTGAGTGATTTAGACAGAGAGAAAGTTCAGGATGTAACAGCAAACATCCAGGAGAAATTTGTGTGTGTAAAAACACCCAGTATTTAGTTATAGCAATAGTATTTAAATAGCACCAACAATGTAAACAAGCAAAGTTGTGAATTTTGCAACACCGACAAAGGCAAACTCGAATATTTCGAGGAACAAATGTGCACTTTCTCTATGTAGATTTGAAAAGTCATATTTGACTTTGATTGTTTTATTTTAAATCTTTGACCTGTAGTCCCTATAGATGTGCATTGTTCGTTTGGGGAGCCTACACTCATTGTTCCACACCCTTGAGTGGTCCTTTTGCTTCCACAATTGTTATTTTGGACAGTTGTTGCCTTTTTCTATGCCAGTTCTTCAGAGACAAAAGGCTGGTTTTTCAGCCCAAGTCTCAAAAAATGGAGCTCATACTTACCTGCATATGGCATTTTGGAAGGAGACGATAGTAATACCCCTTTATCTTGGTGTTTCCACTGCTCCTATGCAGTACAGTTGAGAAACTGTGTGTGGACCTATGCTTTGGAGGATGTTGTTATTTGTAATCAGGAGTGGCTCGCTGGAACAATGCCATGGGCCAGCCATCTTTGTACAACTAGACCTCCACTGTACACATTTCATGTCTAACTTTCTGGTTTGTGCAAGGCTGCCAGACCTTGCAGTGAGATGGACACATTCATTTGTGCAGGTAAGCTGTATTAAATATTTCCATCAACTGTGCTGCCCTATAATAGTTTTACCTGATTTCTGGTATCACGCAGCCTCAGTTTAAAGGAAATCTCAAAGACAGGCGAGCCTATTACTTCTCTTGTTGTCTGTTACCATGCAGTTCTTAGCAGCCAGGTTACCTTAGCAACTGGACTCTATTTAGCTCTGTGGGCTGCCAGGCTTGAAAGCAAAAGCACTGTGGTGTTTGTTTAACCATCTTCCCCACCGGAGTGTCCTGGCTCTCTTCTGTGGAACAAGGGCAGTACCTATTCTGTAAAGACTGTCAGGATCCAGACTGTGGATCCTGTTCTCGTTTCCAACCCTGAAGTCCCAACTTTGCCTTAGTATTTTGGCTCTGATTAAAATAGGAAGATCCTTACCTCACAATGTTGTCGTTAAAGCCAATCTGGGCACCTTTCAGTACAAACCAGTGTGCTCACTGAGGGGGGAAATAAACCCTTTTGTAGAGGGCTGATATGTAGGCCAAAGGTTTCCAAACAGAGGACTGCAACTCTAACTGCTATTCGATATTCTTTACATGTCTTTGTTGCCGTCTGCAGTCATGGGATTATGTTTAAGTCCCAAAATGGAGTCTCACAGGGGAAAATTTTGGGTGGTTCTTGTATAGGCTATTCACCAGTTACATTCTACATTACATTCCCTGCGGTCTTCTCTTGTCCTCTGATTCCAAAAAGGACGAAAGAGTTCCATAGGCCTAGTGCTATCTTTAGCACCCCAAAGCCCAATATAGAAACCAATTTAGGGGTTTTGTCCCTCTTTATTTTTCTGTGTGTTCCTCTTTACATGAAATGCTCACCCTGGGATAACCTCTGTTTTCCCACTATCTTCCTTGGGGCATTCATGCAATGCATAGATACACAGAGCATTTTTACCTGTGAGGTAAAGTGTTCCTGCTTGAATCAGATCTGAGACTGGAGCAAGTTACTCCACAGTGTGTTCACATGAAACACTCCCTCTAAGGACTGCAGTGTAAAGCTACCATTGAGCTAACCCTTGAACCATAAAGCTGCATAAAAGTTCTGAGGACATTCTTAGACTTCCACAGGGATAACCTACCATGGCAGAACTTTTGTTCATGTGAATGAAGCCTACAGGAGTATTGTAAGCCATGGTTTAAAAAAATAAGCAGAGGGAGGATTTTTGGGGTGGGGGAGAAGGTTATCTTCACCTGCAAATCTGCTTGTGTTAATTTTTATTTTTAAGTGAGTTGGACAGCTGGTTTAAAAAAGAGCGAGAAGAAATGAACAATCCAACTGAGATCCCAGATCAGTCACAGAATGCATGTAGAGGCTTAAACATTGCAAACCGATGTGGTCTGAAGAGGAGCTAGCAGTCAGTTTCTTTACCTGCCAGTACTTGAGCTCAGGATTCTATGTTTGTCTTGTTAAAACCGTGGATAATACAGGCCTTTAGATCACAGTTTCCTGCTGTGCTTCAATGTTTATTATTTGGTTTATGGACCTAGCATGAGGCCCCCAATGATATCATGGCCCCATAGAGCAAACACTGTACAAACAGATGTTTCTTGCCTGAAGCATTTATAAGGTAAACACTAGGCAAGTGATATAAAAAGTGGTAGGGGATAGGGAGGCACAGGAGTTGAAGTGACATCCCATGCTCAGTGGAAGAGCCAGCAAATGAAAGTTAGTTACCTGCCAATGACGTTCCAGCAGGTCTCCATGCACTTGCACATATAGCTTCAGAAGTACAGCATGAGGCCTAGCTTTTTGGCATTGCTGTGTTAGGTACCCATTGGTGTATATGGTGCATATTCCATATGCACAAAGGGAGAGCTGCTTAGCAGCTTGCCACCCTTTCTTCAGCTCTTGAGGCCAGAGGAAATGCAAAGTAGTTCCTCCACAACAGACAGTTACCTCTGTGTTTAAAATGGATGTCCCTTATTTAATTATCCTTCAGCTCTGTAGTGTCCAGTATCTTTGAAATTTTCATCTGGCAACCCTAACCACGAACAAATGTGAAATAACAACATGGCCATGACAAGCACTGGGGGTAAAATGTGAGCCCATAGAGCCTCAATCATGGGGAGCCCTGGTCTGTGCAGGGCCTGCAGCCATTCAGGAGGGAGCCCCCAACACAGGGGACCCCATGAGCAAACTAAAAATAATGTATGTGTACCACGCAGGCCTAGACCCCTGAAGAGGATGTTATGCTTAGCTGAACATCTAAAATTAACAACAGTATCATTTTCCTTTTCCTCATGGGTGAGTCAATGTGTGTCAGTTAAACATCCCTGGGCGTTTTTAGACGAGCAGGGGATTCTAGCGGATTGACAAATCCACTCTTTAAAAAGTCACGTGGGCCGTGTTTACACGAACCAGAAGTCGCCGGCATGTGGCAGCTTACGCATTATTTTTAAAAACAGATTTGTAAAACCTCAGTATCGATAACCTCGATATCAAGTTTTTACAAATACAGTTTTAAAAAGAATGCACGAGTCACCGGGCGCCACTGTTTTCAGTGGTATCCGGCGACTTCTGGTATGTGTAAACGATTCCCACGCGACTTTTTTTATGAGCGGATTGTTAGAATCCTCCGCTCAGCTAAAAACATCCCCTATGTTAGGAGAGGGGCCACATGCGCCATTTCACACAGGACCCCAACTTCCCTGGATCTGGCACTGCAAGCAATACTCCCACATGGAACATCCACTCCTGGTACCCAAGGGCACATGCCAAAGGTTCTGTGAGAGCTATGTCGCTCTCTTGAGCCTCAGATGTTACTTTGCAGCCCCATATATGTGAACGTACAGAAGCCACTTAACAAAGAAGAGAATGTCCCAGATCAGCTACACAGAAAATGAAACTTTGCTTTAAGTATACCAGTAGCTAGGTGGGAATGGACCCCCTGCTGGGGTGCTCCACTTCAGCGTGCACACGCATTCTGCATGCGTGCGGGGCCCCCCAGACACAGGGTGAACGCTGCAGTTATTACGCCCCTACACATCAGGATAAAGGTGCTGCTGTTACCAGGTTGCCCAACACTGCTGTATTTGTAATGTTGATGAAATCTGAATCTAATCCCAACTTATGCATGGGACTTTCTCAAGAGCCTAAGGCAGTTTGACACTCAAACCCCACTGAAATTCAATGGAAGGTGGGCATGTCATTTTCTTTGCTTGAAAAGCTTGGTATTTCTATAACACATAAACAGCAATGAAATGAACCTCACAACACCCTTTTGTTCTTATCCTGATTACACAAGTAGGGTTGAGAAGAATAGGGAGGATAAATCCCATCATTGAAGAGACACAGAGTCCAGGGTGCGGCCAGGACTTTAGGTAACAGTGTTGTCATCCGCTGTTGCAGGAGAAACTCAGAATCTTGAGCAGGACGGAAACAGCTTTTTGGTGCTAATACTGAATTTGACAAATTCACATCCATTTAAACCAAGCAAACACAAAGTGGTATACATTTCCCTCTTCGTTGCAATTTTTGTTTATTCAATTACTTTGTTTATTTGGTTACTTCCGTATTTGGCATGTCCTTCCCTTTGGCATTTCTATTCATCACCAAATAGCACCCTAGAAGCAAACCAAGTACCAAATACTGGCGTAGCTGTATATAAGCAAACATGAAGTAACTGAGTGAGCAAAGTGGTGAATTTTGCAACCTTAATGAAGACAAATTTGGATAGTCGCTTATGGGATCGAACGTGCAAGTTGTCTTCACAAATGTGAGCAGTCCTATTTGTTCCTTCCAGCCTTAGGCTTTGCAGATAAAAGGCCTTTCAGTTCATTTCAGTAGCACCCTCATGTACATGGCTGTCAGGTTTGAGAGCTGTACCACCCGTCCTCTCAAACTTCCCTTGCATCAGAACAAATGATTTGCCCTCTTCATCGTGCAAACAGAGACAGAGGGGACCATTCACGTCACCATTCTCTGATCCATCCTCTTTGGAAAGGATAAATGTTGAAAATCAGAAATGCTGGCTCTGTGAAAGCTGTAGGGCACTGTGTTTTCCCCATTGGTGGCAATGAGGGAAATGCAGTGAACACAGGTCCCTGCCTGTAGGCTTGAGAAAATCCTGACAATTACAGTGGAGCTAGCAGAACTAGCAGCCTTAGCAATAGGGGCAGCTTTGGTGTGCCAAAACAGTTTTCAGAACTGTACTGAATTGCTCAAAATCAACTGATGTGGGCAGCTGGTGGGCTCTTTGCATGATGGTTCCAAGCATTGTTAAGACCAGTTCAGCTAAATTGGTTTAAACATAGCATGGCCGCACCGTCCTTTTAAAAGAGGACACTTATGAAAAATACTTGTTTCAGGGCTGCATTGGTTCCAGTGCACTCCTGTGCCATGTATTTTTCATAAGAGTCCTCTTTTAAAGGGAGGATATGGCCACCCTATTTAAACATAAACCAGGCCTGTAACGTGTTCCCTTTAATACTGTGCCTGCCAGATACATAACGATTGCTGACCTACCCTAAGCCTTCTGGTGTGGCAGGACTGTGGGTTTCTTCTGCTCCTACAGCCCTTATCCAGGTGACCTTCCCATTATTGGAAACCCACAGCTTAGTTTCCACCCTGGTCTAAAACACTGGAGATTTTTGCACTGTTGTTCAGCCAAATCCCATCTTAGCCATGAAACGCACTGGGTGGCCTTGGGCAAGTTGCGATCTCTCGGCCTCAGTTCCCCATCTGTAAAATGGTAAAAATGAACTGCCTCACAAGGTTGTTGTGAGGGTGAATGAGATAAGAACTGTAAAGCCGTTTGAACACTGAAAGTGCTATATAAGTGAGAAATTATTTTCATTGGGAATATTCTGGTAGGTTTGGACTGCTTTTCACATGATCGTAGTTCCTGCCTTTTCTTTCTTATGAAGAAGGGTGTGAAAGAACAAGATCTGAGGTGATTTCTTGGAGGATAAGTTTAAGGTCAGCCTGTGCAGTGAGGGGCGGGGAGGAGGGGCCCAGTGCGTACAACAAGGTACTTCTACTGGAAATACCTGTTTGGTTCAGGAAGCAGTTCTTTTTAGACAGTGCTTTGGCTTCAGGGTTCTCAGTGAGACGTGAATTCCTTTGCTGCAACCAGACATAGTCAAACAAAAAAGATCAGGGAACCAGTTAAATTCCTGCCATTTTGTTTAAGCTTTTATGCCGTGTTGGTGTGAGTTTCAGTTCCCATGTTTCCAGATGCCTGGCCCACACCTTGACATATTCTCACAGTCACAAACCTCTTCAAGTCTTCCCGCTCCCACCACATCTGAAGGAGCCCAGTGCTTCTCTTCTGCATTCTCTCCTTTCTCCTAAACCCCTGGAATTTCCCCAGGGAAACAATTCTAGATTTCTGCTCTTTTCCCCTGGTCCTGTCATCCTCTTCTTTCTATGAGCATGTAAGGCAGAGGCAATGTCATGACTCCTGAATTGGTAACCTCCTCTCCTGCTGTAATTTAACTGAACACAAATTTGTCAGGATATTTCTTTACGTGAAAACACTAGATATGTTGTACTAGATCAATCTGGCAACCCATCCTTAGGAATAACTATTACCCAGGAGAACAAATCCCTCCCACCGCCACTCTTGTCACAGACATACCTACATGCACACATGGCTGTGGGTGTTTTCAGATGTGATGTTGGGCACAGATTAATCTGCTTTAGCACAGATCAATCTGTGTCCAACATCACGTTTAAAAAGGGCCACCAGATGTTACCACAGTCTGCGTCCCGACTGTGGGGGAGTTTAGCCTGAGCTGTCACTCAGGGAAATCCCCAAGTGTCAACCTGGGCTAAGCTCCACTACCTTTGGGAGCCAGCCGGCGGACCCAGAGTGAAGCAGGCTATCTGGTCTGGTAGCCTGCTTCAGTCAGCCCAGTCCAGAGTGGTGGTGAGGGTCAGGTGCGATGGCGACCGTCATTGGCCGCTATGGCTGCCCGTCAGTCGGTGGGGGGGAGAGGCTCTGCACGCAGCACGTCCATACGTCGCCCTCGGCCCAGCCCACCATCACACTTCTTTGGCGTCCCGGCCAGCTCCAACCTGGAGTGACAGGTCCTGCGTATAAAAGCACCCTAAGTGTACGGTGCTGTACAGTGGATTGATAGGAAGATTTCTTCTTGAGCATGTTCATCAAACATCCCAAAACAAAGAATTTCATGATAGCATTTCTCTTTTTGAACTGCCTTTTATTGCAAATTTGCTGTCCTTATTCTCAGAGCTCAGATCTATGTCATTTTTAAATTTTAATTTCTCAAGGAAGTCCTGACCAGACAGAGGGACTGTGCTGAGTTCAGAGGAGGCATGGTGTGACGTTGTATATGCAAGTGAGAATGGGCAATGCTGCTGCTTCTAGGGTTAATGAGTATTTGGCACTCTCTTAGGTCTAATGCCCTGAAGTGCCATGTAACATAACCAGGGGCCCGTGTTCACTCCTTCTGCGCATTGCTGCCAATGGGACAAATGCAGGAAACATGGGTCGCTAAACATAACATGTGCATACCTCTCTTGTGCATCTGTGCCTTCAGTAAGTTCCAGTATCAAGATGGCAGGCACACAGTAAAGGCTTTAGCCTGATTCCTGAACCTTTCATGATCTAAGTAGGCTTCACATACTTAAATAAAATTGCATAGTCTGAAAGCTTCTTTAGATTAGAGAAACAGCCTTGTAGCATTGTTTAGAGCAGGGGTGTGGAGTCTCAGGCTGGGGGAGCTATTGTAGCCCATGGCTATTTTCTATGTGTAAGCCCTTTCCAGCTTCTGGATCTCGCCTGTAGATGTAGTTCCTAACCCAAAGCACTGAAAAACTGAGCTCAAGGTAGGGGAGCAGAGATGAGGGGGTAGGTCCATGGCACAGATCCATGATCTGGACCCACTCCTTAAGCATTCCTGCCCCCAACCTCTATGTGGCCCTCGGAGATTGTACTAATTTTTTAAGTAGTCCCACCTCTAGTTTAGGAACACAATTAACGTGCATTTACGTCCCATTTATGTGGCAAGCTTGGACATATTTTAACCACGTTGGCATGCTAGGATATAATAACTAAATCCCCCCAACTCGGTGTCTACCTTGTACCAAGATCCTATGCTTGTGAGTCCCATATTTGCCTGCCTGACTCCATTTTGAGCTTTGAATATAATCACGTGACCGCAGATAGCAACAAAAACACGCAGAGTCTACCAAGTACCAATCTGGATCGTGACTCCCTCCATGGATGTCATGACCCACTTTTTGAGAACCTCTGTCCTCAGCATTGTGTGTGTGTTTTCCCACAAATTTTGTTAAAGTTACATTTAGATTGACAACATAAATCAGCTCTAGCATCACAGAACTGAAAGGTGTTAGGACTCGCTAATCCAGCGACGCTGACACACAGTAATGTGGTTACTGCAAAACAGCCATGTTTCTGTAATGGGGTGAAGCAGCAACCAGGCATCAGCCTTGGTGGTTAACAACAGTGCTGTAAGCAGGTGTGAGTGTAGCTGCAGACTGTGAGAGCACATTCCCACATACAGCAAATAAGCACTTGTTTCTTTCCCCAGCGCTGTGGGAAAGTCTCCATTCGCTTATTTTGCTGTGCTTGCGTTTGTTAAAGAAACACATGAGAGGGCAGCGAAAACCTACCTTTGTAGAAGCGCATGTCCAGAGACCCGCATGGCTCCTGCAGTGAGAACGCTGGCTTGCGCATGGCTGGAACTCCTGTCTTCACTTCCGGGTTCCCCTGCCGCCACTTATGGAGCCGCCACCGCTGCCTCCATCCCCGCATGGAGCCGCTGCCACATTCTAGTTTCCAGCTTGACTCCTCTATATACATTAGCTGATGCTTGCAGCTAATCTCCCCCCCCCCCCCAGCGAGGAGGCAGCAGGAGCCGAAGCCGCAGGAGCCACTGCTCATTTAAATGGGCTGAGCCGGCTGTGTCCGCTCTAGGGAGGCACAGGCGCCGGACGGGCTTCCCAGGACACTCCTTGCCCTGCACTGCACTACGAGACCCTTCCCACGGCGGCAGCATGTCGGTGGTGGGGATCGATCTGAGCTTCCCCGCATAAATCAGGTTAGTAGTCAGAATGTCACTAGCGCATTCTGTAAAGTAGCTTGAATGCGCTAGTGCCATGCTGGTGTGAATGAATGTAGGCGCATTTTTAAATTGTCTGCAGTCATAAACAGCAGCGTGTTTATGTATGTGGGAATGTGCTCTCAGTTATATCTCTCTCCACAAGCAATGTATCATGTCATTTGAGAGCCATTGGAAATGTGTTGTCCAGATTAGCCCTCTGTCCAGAATGATCTCTTTTTCGGTAAAGGCTTGTTGACCTATCAAGAACATTATCAGTCTCTAGTGGGAAAACATTTTTTCAGTGAACCCTTACCATAATACCCTGTGTTATGGTGGACTGGACACACAGCTATAATAAACCTGGTGGCTCCATCCATCCTTAACCACAGTCTTGTGCTCTCAGAGACTCTTTGCTATGATGAACAAGAGGCTTAGATTTCAAGTGGTCTTTTAGCGCAAGGATGCACTGGATTGGGTTATTATAAGCCTGACTGAAATTGACAGTTTGCATGGCTTTGTTGCTGTTTGTGGTCATGGATTATATTTAAGCTCCAAATGGGCTCACCCAAGCAAAATCTTTGGGTCACACTAGGTTAAAAGTTCAGGTAGCTCAGATCAAACTCTACTACGTAAAGCTTAAAATAAATCACAGCACACCAAGAACACTCTAGCCATATTTGATGCTCTTTGGAAAGCTTCCGTGGCATATGTCCCCAACCATCGCTGGGTTGCTTTGGAGGTGGGACCGCTAAATGCTGATCTGTATAGTACACATGTTTCCATGGTACACTGGGATCTACGTACATTGAACTTGCCTAATTCAAATTCCTGGTTAAGTTGAAGAAATGTGTTTCCCCAATGAACGTATTGCTTCTTGAACTGGATAAGCCAGATTCTGTATCCTGATAATTCAAAGTTTTTAGGTGAAAGAGTACATTCAGCCTGTTAAAAATATGAGAAACTTTGGGTAAATTAATGATTTCTTGGTGGCATGTGGTTAAAATATTGAAAAAGTAAACCCCCCCGAGCTTGCAGTGCCCCAATCTCCTGTCTGCCTTACATGTTCTCCTGTACAGGCAAGCAGCAGGAAACAGGAGGAGCACTGTGCATTATAAGTTTGGAGCCTGGTGGATACGACAGTATTTAATTTTTAACTACAAGCTGCCAAGAAATCACCTATTTACTCAAAGATAGAGATTTTTAGCCGAGACAGTAAAACACAGTGCTTAAATAAACCTTACACTGCCCCATTTATCTAACTTAGCATAAGATGAATTTCTTATAAATCAGTTTCTTATAAATTGAACTTTTACAGAATTCCTGCAAAATTTAACTTAATAGAACTCCTTTTAATGTTCCTTCTTCCCTGCCCTCAATGGCTTGATGTTATCTCTTGTCAGGTTTTTCTGTACCGTTCTGTACCTTTACGTATTGTGTTACACAAAACATCCTGGTGCTGAGACATCATGATGACGTCCACTTGTGTCCAGTCCTTATTATCCATCATGCCTTGACAGATTTTATAGTTGCCCTGTGCCAAAGACTGAAATTACAACAGCTTAGCGCAAGCAAATGACATGCTGGGAAATCACCTCTTAAGCACCTTCTCCCTCAACTCCTAACCGTTCTGCAGTTTGTACTCATTTTTTAAGTGGCCCATGGGAGGGAATAGGTTCCACACTTCTGGTATGAATGGAATTATTGTGGGGCATGTCCCGCCCCTCCCTCCCCCAAACTAGATTTCAGATAACTTGGGCTGCTGCCCCTTCCCTGCTACCTAGGGGGGCGGGGGGGGGGGGAGGGGACAGTCAGGGTTTGATTGCTCCCATGCAGCAGAGCATGGGCATATGGGGGAGCTGCTGTTGTTCAGCTGCTGTTTACCATCTAGCAGCCGCCTGCTGTCAGAACTGCCACCTTTCAGCTGCATTCATTCTGCAGCCCCAGCTCAGCCCTTCTGCTAGGAGGAGAGCACTCGGCCACCTTTTTCCCCTTCAGAATTTGATACGTCAGGATTACTGTTATTCCACCAGCAGCATCCACTCCACCACAACCATTTCCCAACATCCCCGATGCAATGTTTTGGGGCAAGTTATGCATCTGAACTCTGGTGTGTGTTGTTATTATACCCATTTGAACGGAGGGGCATCCTGGCATCAGGAAATTGATCAGTTGTGTCTCAACGAATAGACAGAACTTGGAACGCCTCATTCCTTGACCTGTGCTCCAACCACTGTGCAGTTCTTCCTCTTGCGGCTCAACGGATGAGGAACCGGTATCCATTTTGCCTTCAAAATAAGAGATGGAGACAAAGGGTGTTTTCAGACGTGACGGGGCCACTTGGCCCTGTAATGAAATCAATGGATTCATCCCCTGCTGGGACGACCCCGTCACGCCCTAACAGACGTGCCGGGGGATCCCGGCAGGGAATCGGGGAGGGGGCGGAGCATGCGGCACAATGTGCGGCCGCACAGCCCCGCCCCCTCCACGCTCCCCGCCGCCTGCCCTCTGGGGAGATGGGCGGCCGCCGCAGCCAATGCAGCCACAGCGCTCACCCAATTTGGCCACGGGCCGGAATCCCTGCGGCAATTCCGGGCCATGGCCGCTGTCCAGAAGTGACGCCGGGGTTCACCACGGCGGGGAATCGCCTTCGCCATGCGGCGACCTCCAGTCCCGCCGCTTCGGCCGCTCGCGTTGCGAATGTGATTCCCCGCCGTGGTAACATCTGGGGGGGAACATCCATTCCCCCCAACAGACGTGCCATGATCACAGCCACCACAGGGATCACAAACATCCAAAGTAGTTCAAATAATATCTTTTATTGGATCAACTTCGTGGTTGCCATGATAGATTGGAATTCAGAATAGGAGGCCGACATTGAAATCTGAGGCCATGTTGAGTTTCTGGTGGCTTGAGCTGCACATGTAGGATTTTTAAATTCCTCATTCATGGTTACTTGTTATTGGTCTGTATGATCCAGACATTTGAAGTTGGAACCAAGAGGGGCAACTTACCCTCTCTGCTGTCTCTGTCTCAGGAAACTGACACAAAATTGAAAAACTAAAACTCAGTAAGCTAAATCTAAACAGCTTGTGAGACCTTTAATTAGAGACCTGGAGTGTTTACCAGGAGAAAATTTGAATTCAATTATCAAAAGAGAAGGCATTTAACCTCTTGATAGCTCTCGAGTAATTAGAGTACTTTGCGGGGAGGTTTTAAAGTAAACTTTGGGCTGGTGAAAGGTGACAGACTCACAGTACAGAATACAGAGACGTTCTACTATACAAGAAAGCTGTCATATCACCCACGCTTTTGTCAACATGCCTTAGTTCTGACACCAGTAGAGTCCTGCGGCTATTCGTTCCATCCTGAGCTTCTCGGCTGAGTGAGCCAGCTAGGGGGTCAGATAGGGTCGGTTGGGTGAGTATTGACAGGCATATTTGAGTATTATTCCCATTTTACAAATGGGGGACTGAGGCTGAGAGATAATAACTTGCCCAAGGCCACCCAGCAAGTTCATGGCCAAAGCAGGATTTGAACTCTGGTATCCAACATGTTCTCCTCTAGGTTACACTGGCTTTTCTAATTAGAGTGTGGAAATGATTGTCATGGGGTGTCACTGAGGTCATGAACAGAGCAAGTTTCCATACGGGACTAGACAGATGTCTCGATGACAATAATATCCAAGGTTTCAATAGCTAATGTTAAAAAATAAATACACCGGAAAGAATATTCAATTACATATTTCAGAGGATTTGTACATGGTCTGGAAAAGCGTGTGGTGCTAACTCCTATGGACTCGGCAGACTGCAAGTCTGGTGCACAATTGTAGTTCTAGTATCGCTGGGAGATGGTACTTATTTGAGAGGTATCCTTTGTATCCAATTACTTTGCACGAATTCTAAGAAATCCAACCCTTTGTCTGATTTTGCTTCAGGCTGTATTGATCTTTTGGCCTTAGCACCTTTCAAACCCAGAGCGTCAGAGGCTGTGAACTGCAGCCCAAACAGGACTGCCTTCTCCTTGCTGCAAGCTAATCTGAGAGCTCCCAATACTCACCTCTGGCTAAAATTGTTTTCATGCCCTTCTTTTTCCAGACTGCAGACTGCTTTGGGATTATGTCTATCAGCTGCTGTCGGACAGCCGGTACGAAAACTTCATCCGATGGGAGGACAAGGAATCCAAGATATTTCGGATAGTGGATCCCAATGGGCTGGCCCGGCTGTGGGGAAATCACAAGGTAAAAAGCAGTGGGATTTTGCTCCATAAAATAGTCTTTGGCAGAGAGAGAGAGAGAGACTATAAGAGCATCATTAAAAAATCTTGTAACAGGGCAGCACCCTGTTTGGGTGAGTCCCTACAGGATCTCTACCCAGGAACCAGTCCACAAGTACTTTCTGCTTTCCAGTGCTGTTTATTCACAGTGTCCAAAACTCTCTCCACCTCCCATCTATACAAACACCAATCATTTCCCTCGTACATCTTCACTCAGTTGAGACCTTCCCAGCCTGGCTGTGTTGCCAGCTGGCTTCCATGGGCCGTGAGGTAGGCTCCTTTCCCCTAAGCCACCGCTGGGCAGAGCCCTCCAGCTGCCTCTCCCTGGTAGTCCTCCTGTGATCGCCTCAGTGTTCCTTATATGGCTGAGACACCGCTGTCTTGCCTAGCCACCCCCAACCTGGAGCCACTCAGCTGACCTTAATTACTTGTCTTCCTTGGTTCTTAAAGGTCCAGTCACTTACCAGAGCTCAGCTTGCTCCCGGGACTCCATCCTTGCAGCAACTCATCCCAGCCCCATGGGCCTGGGCCTGGGCCTGCAAGGACTTATGCAACTGTCACACAGATGTACTCTTCAGCTTTCAGCAGCAGGAGCTACAGAAACTAGGCTTAATAATTCTGAAGGAAGGGGGCTAGTTATAAAATAACACGGGCTACAGGTTGAAATGCTTTTGCTTTCTACAAGTATCTCACTCCTACTTCACATCTGATCCTAATGGATGCTATAGCCCCAACATGGGCAAACTTTGGCTCTAGAGCCATATGTGGCTCTTTGGCCCCATTATGGAAAATGGATGTGGCTCTCGGGATTAGGAAACTTTGCCCACCCCACCCATAGGGAATTTCCTAATGAACGGGACAGAATAGCAAAGTATTATATTTTGAAACCAGCTTCCTGCTTTCTGTTTCCAAAGGCTACTTTGTCTTAGAGTTGAAACGAACATGCAAGGTGAATACCAAATTGAGCATATTTGGGTTACTGGAATCCATTTGAGCAAAGCGGATACAAAGCGGGATTCACTTCCAGTTGTATTTGTGGTTTTGAGTCTTTCTTTTTCTGTTTTCTGTTTTGTCCCCTGAACAGATAGTGCTGCTGGCACTAGCACCTAGCGTGATGTCCCATTCGTTCAGCGGCATTTTTGTTCATGCTAGGTGCTAGCCTTGGCATTACATGCTTAGAGGACCCTGCTCTTCAGCTCTCTCTGAGATTTGCTGAAGTCGGTTCTGAAGCTTTGTTGAAGGTTGATTAAATGGTTGCTTAATGTTTTTCTTTTTCTTCTGGAATCAACAGAACAGAACAAACATGACCTATGAGAAAATGTCCAGAGCCCTTCGCCACTACTACAAACTAAATATTATCAGGAAGGAGCCAGGACAAAGGCTTTTGTTCAGGTAATTATTCCTTTTTCTCCTTCTCGTCTCTCTTTTATTTTTATTTATTTATTTATTTTGCTGGGGGTGAGGGGAAGAGATGGCAGCTTTTTACACATCTCTCTGCTGCCAGTGGTGTGGCTTCAAAATAGGCATAAAGCTTAAGAGAGTTTTCTAAACTAGTGGTTCTCTCAACCTTTAGGAGGACTGTACCAATGTCGCAGTGCAGTCAATGGCGGGGGTCTTTCCACAGACTCCAGTAGTCACTGGATCAGGCCTTAAGGTCTTAGCAGCATGCCTTCAATTCTATCACATGGCCTAAGCCAGTGGTTCTCAAACTGCCTGGAGGAGGTGACGTGTACAGAATGTATCTGGAGTGAGGAATGGGAAGGGGTGGAGCTACCAAACTCCTAGCTCTGCTCTGGCTGGGGAAATTTGCAAAATGGCCACACCCAGTTTTGTAACATGAATTCCAACTGGTGCTGCAACTACCAATTGATATTTATGCTCCAGAGCAGGCAATCAAGCACCGAGCTCTCTAGCTCAGCCATTCTGAGATAAAGGTTTTAGTAACAGCAGCAGCAATAGGGGATTTGGGGAGAGAAGAAACAATTAAGGGAGAGGACAAACTGGAGATGGAATATGCAAGAGGGACAGAGAGGGATGAGAGATTGGTGGTGGTGTGTATGTACACTCCCACAGTCTAGAGTAAGCCGAAGGCATGGTCCACAAAACCTGAAAATTAGTAGTCTAGCATGCGCTTATGGTTGACTTGCTTCAAAGGCTCATGATCTTTTCCACGATGCAGCGTGAGGCATTCCAAAAGCTCAGATTTATAGAAACAATAAATAACTAGAACTGTTCTATAAGAAACACTTTGAAAGAAGCAATGATGTTGTTTTTTTAATTTCATACGAACTTAGGGTTGCCACCTGTGGTGTTTTTTTCGCCTCACACACCCATATGCCAAAATGGAAGTGTCAGATTTAAAAAATGACCAAAGGTGGCAACCCTATATAATAGGCTTTATTTTCATGAAGTTTTGAAGTTTGTCACCCAAGAAACATTTTTGAAAAATTCACTTTTAAGTTTAGAGAAGTGGGGGGGACCACTTTCACTCACCATTTTTTAGAGGTACATCCTTTAATCGATTAATTGAATTGGTTAATCGGTTAATGAATGATCACGTGATTAAAATCCCCCCCCCCAATCAATTAATCGGAGTGGGAGATCAGTGAAAAAGTTGTAGCGATGTGCAAAGATAATGCAAGAAATGTTCTGGGGGTTGAGAAATCTAATTTTGAAAATGTGAGATGTGCTGCTCATACTCTACAACTGAGCATAAACAAGGCTGGCAAGTTAGCAAGTGTTGTAAAATTGTTGGTCACTTCAACAAAAAGAACTTGGACTAGGTGACAGCAAACTGAAGCATGATATTGCCACTAGATGGAACGGCACTTTTATAATATTGCACCGTTTTGTAAAGAATCCAAAGAAGGAAGGCCATTTTGGGGTGTTTGTTTTCCCCCCACTTTTTCTGCTCTTGTTGTTTTCACTTATTCTGCTCTTTCATGTTCATTAAGCAGTTTAACATGTTCATTAAACATGTCTAATAATTTGACCACAATGTCTGGTGAATGTTTCACTTTTTGGAAATGTATGCAAATTATGTAAATCATATGCAAATTTTAATTGATTACTTTATCGTTTAATTGACTAAACTTCTATCAATTAATCAACTAAGATTTCTTTAATCAAGTTGCAGCCCTGCCATTTTTACATTCCTTCCTCCCTGCTTAGCCTGGTTATTTATGGAAAGAAAGCTTAGCAATCACTGTGGGAGTGTGCGTGCATGTCCCTTGACAGCTTCTGTTCCCACAGGCCAGTGTCAACTATATTTGGGAGAGGGCCCAAAATTAAGTGGAGGCCGCAGATTTTGTAACAATTTTGGAGGGGAGATATGGATCCTTTTGTGCTCAAAGAAAAATAATCTCATTTTCTCACAATGGTCACCCACTCAAGAAACCAGACTTCAACAGCGTGAAGACTTGTTACACAGAACTACTTGTTGCTGGTTAAAAAAGAAATAAAAAGGAAGCTGTCATTTGGAAACGTTTCTCCAAACAAAAATTGCCGTCCCCCTTTTCTTTCCCCTCTCCTCTGGAAAAGCTATTTTTCATTGATACACTCTGGCCGTTTTCAGACGAGCGCGGCGGCGCCCGCGCTTGTTTCTTTAAAAAGCCGGCAGCCCGTTCTACACGAGACGCTGCCGCCGAATACGCGCATGCGCGGCCGACGCGCATCCATTTCCGTGCGCGAACTGACCGGGTCGGCGATCGAGGCTGGTCAGACGCGGCTGGAAATGGATGCGCGTCGGGCCGCACATGCGCGTATTCGGCGGCAGTGTCTCGTGTGGAATGGGCTGCCGGCTTTTTTGGAAACAAGCGCGGGCGCCGCCGCGCTCGTCTAAAAACGGCCTTTGATACCCAGAGGCACTAGATTCCCCCAGTTACCTCAATAACAATTATTTTATTCCTCAGTCTTCAGCACTCAGGGCTCCGCCTCCAGCCAGGTTGCCAGACTGGCCGTGGAATTAGTCCCTTAAACTCAAACACATTTTATCACTGTGAGTCAGTAATCCCCAACCCCTTCCCTGACACAGGGAGGCAGCACCTTTCAGTTTCCTAGTAGTCTTCTCTGGCCAGGCTCCCAACCCAGCTTCCAGATCACTTGATTCATTTAGCCCTATCACAATCAGTCTTCAATACCTCACCTAGGCCCATCATAATTAAGCTTGTTAGGGCCAGGAGGCATCTAGCAGGTGACAAGTCCAGCAGGAGTCCTCTAGCTCACACAGTCACAAAAGAAACAAAAGGAAGGCTAGTTTTAGGACATCAGCTAGTTAAACTTCCACCTCTTGGAGATTCCTCCCCCCCACCCCACCCCACCCCACAACACTGTAAACTCTGTAGAGGCAGTTGTCTTCTGAAAAACTGCACCTAGAGAACTGGAGGCAGAGAGGAGGAATCTGAGTGGGTTTGTATTACAGGAGAGGTCAATTATTGCTAATGTTTGGCACTGTTCAGTACAGCTGCTTTTATTCATTGCTTTTACTTACTTATTTAGATGAATTTTCTATTTTAAAAAAGAGCCTCTCTTCATGTGCTCTCAGTGCCCTCCACATAGCTTTAAAATACATAGTACATAATAAGCTTAGTTAAGTGCAGCAGTGTGACTCAGGGCACCAAAGGAATGGAATGCAAGACCATACTCAGTACCGATTTAATTTATAGTCATGGTCGTTAAAGTCAATATGTAAACAAATAATCAGGGCAGAATCTGACCCACATCTCTTCACTCCAGCGTAACTCCACCCAAGACAGTGTCCGCAATCCCATACCCCGCAAATCCTATGCGCGCACACGCAAATGCGGTGTCCATGGGGCACAGCATACCCACTATGGGGATCTGTCCGGCTGTGCGCGTACATCTCCGCACAGGATCTGCTGGGCATGGGATCAGCCCCACTAGAGTTACACCGGTAGGACACCGAAGTAAGAGAGGGGTGGCTCCTGTATTCTTCCAATATACATGGTTTTCCCAAACTAGAAGAGGCTAGAAAATGTCCAGGTTCACAGCCCTATGACACATCTGTACATCTTTTGATAAAGCTCAGGACTGTTTGGGTTCCAGAATAAAAGAACCAGTGTGTATACTTGACCAGGGGGAAAAGTAAAATCTTCCCCATCCCTTCAGTGGGGAATTTAGCTGGTGCATCAGTCTCACCAAGCCTCTTGCGGCTGGCATTATGTTCCCTGTGCAAAGGTTACTGAGCCCGTCTAAAATGGAATACAGGGCTACTCTGTAGTAGCTAACAAGACACTAAGATTCATATATAAACCAAGGCTTCCTACCTTATTCCCAGGTCACTTTCATTTCCCATTTGGACCCAGTGTGTTATGTTTTTGGAGAGAGATAAGAAACATGTATTTTCCCTTGCTTGCTTTCTCCCTCCCTCTTGCACCTTGGTGCCACCCTGAGCCGCCTTTGGTGGAAAGGGTGGGGTAATAAATAAATAAATAAAATTATTTATATTTATTTATTTATTTTATAAACTTCTACCCCGCCCCTCCTGCCATGCAGCTCGGGGCGGCTTCCAACATCTTAAAATCCAATAAAAACAGTTAAAATAATCACAAATATTATAAAAACAGGGCTAGCAAATCAATCTAAAAACCAAAAATAGGTGGGGGAACTAAAACCCCACACCCTACCCACCCTCCCTCCCAAAGGCCTGGGCGAACAGCCAGGTCTTACAGTTCCGCCGAAATGTCAAAAGGCTTGGGGCCAGGCGAGCTTCCTCCGGAAGGGAGTTCCACAGCCGCGGCCCTACCACCGAGAATGCTCGCTCCATCGTGGCCCCCCGCTTAACACGGGGGACCTCCAGGAGGGCACCCCCGGCAGACCGCAGGAGCCGCTCTGGGGCGCGAAGGGCGAGGCGGTCCCTAAGGTATGAGGGGCCAAGACCGTATAGGGCTTTATAGATCATCACTAGGACCTTGAACTTGGCCCGGCACACTATCGGCAGCCAGTGCAGAGCTCGGAGCACCGGTGTAATGTGCTCCCGGCGACCCGTCCCCGTAAGAAGACGAGCCGCCGCATTCTGCACCAGCTGCAGCCTCCGAGCCAAGAACAAGGGAAGCCCCACGTAGAGCGCGTTGCAGTAGTCGAGCCTCGAGGTGACAAAGGCATGGATGAGGGAGGCCAGGTCCGGGCCAGAGACATACGGACGCAGCCTACGCACAAGATAAAGCTGGCGGAAGGCAGCCTTAGCGACTGCCTCCACCTGCCGCTCCAGACGCAGGTCTGCGTCCAATACGACCCCCAGACTCCGAACCTGCTGAGCTACAGGAGGGCAAACCCCCCCAACTAGGGGGGCCACCACCCCCTTCGCCCTCCCCACCACCATCACCTCCGTCTTATCTGGGTTGAGCTTCAGTCTGCTCAGCCGCATCCAATCCGCCACGGCCTCCAAACATTGGGATAGCAACGAGATAGCAGGGTCTGGGTCAGTAGAAAAGGAGAGGTACAGCTGAGTATCATCAGCATACTGGTGACATCGCACCCCGAACCCTCTCACGACCTCCCCCAAGGGCTGCATATAGATATTAAACAACAACGGAGACAAGATCGATCCCTGCGGAACGCCACACGGTAAAGCGCGGGGGCACGATGTTTCCTCCCCCAACACCACCCGTTGGCTCCTCCCCGAGAGGAATGAGCGGAACCATTCAAGAACGGTCCCGCCCAGACCCCCCAGGTCACGCAGTCGTCTCAGCAGCAGCCCATGGTCCACGGTGTCAAAAGCGGCCGAGAGATCTAGCAGGATGAGAAATGTTGAACATCCTGCATCCATCTCCCGGCAGAGGTCGTCTACCAAGGCCACCAACGCCGTCTCGGTGCCATAGCCGGGGCGGAACCCAGATTGAAAAGGGTCTAGGAAGCCGATACTATCCAGATGCACCTGGAGCTGGAGCGCCACTGCCCGCTCAATAACCTTCCCTAAAAAGGGAAGGTTAGAGACAGGTCAGTAGCTGGCAAGCGCATCCACGTCCAAAGATGGTTTTTTCAACAGGGGGCGTACCACAGCCTCTTGACAGGTCGGTAGCTGGCAAGCGCATCCACGTCCAAAGATGGTTTTTTCAACAGGGGGCGTACCACAGCCTCTTTAAGGCAAAGTGGCAGCCTCCCCTGCTGAAAGGACGCGTTCACTACCCTTGCCAGCACCATCACCAATGTCTCCCTGGAAGTTTTTACCAACCAGGACGGGCACGGGTCGAGTTCACAACACATGGCCCTCACAGACCCCAGGACATCCACCGCATCGGCCGGCGTCACTTCCTGAAACTCTCCCCACGAAGCTGGACCAGAATGATCTGAAATGGCTCAGGATTCAAAAACTACACTCTCCCTTGCTGTCCCATTCTCAGTGTGTCACATTCCCCAGCTCCCGTTCACATTCAGGGCCCAATCCAAGGCACATGCATGCACTGTATGCAGGTTGCGTATGTGACCAAATGCAGAATGTGTGGATACCATGTGTGCACTATGTGCAATGCATTTACGCCATGCACACGATGCATGCATAGTGTGTGCACGTACTGCGCTTGATGTGTACAGGCACTGCATGTACATGATGCTTGCATGCACCTGACATCAGCACCACAGTGAGTTATCAGCAAATGCGTGACAAAGTTGTTCTCCTGAGCCATTTTTCTAATGAGCGAAAGAGCCGATTGTGAACATAGGTCAGAAACCCCTCCCACTTCCATACATCACAGCATACCAATGAGACACACTAATTCATGCCCACCCAGTGGACATGGGTGCGTGCGTCTCATGTGAAAGCACCAGCAGGTGGATGGGCGTGCATGTGTGTGCGCTGCCGTGAAAGACGCACCTCCACCCATTGGCCCTGCACAGAGCAACTAGCAAAAACGCAGGTTGCTCCATGGATTAGCAAGGGTGGGGATAGGTGTGCGCCCATCTGCACCAGGCAATCTGCACCGCCCCCACAGCCGCGCGCACGCAGGCCACCCCCCAAAAGTCCATGTAAAAAGGGCCATTGTTCGGGGGTTTCCGGAAAGCCAAATATTATGACATAGCATGAGGCTAGAGGCACAGGGTTGTAATGGGAGGTGCAGAAAGAGGGTATGGATTGTTCATTAGGAAACTGACTTTTTCCCTATTGTTTTGAAGGTTCATGAAGACCCCAGATGAGATTATGAGCGGCCGCACAGACCGTCTCGAGCACCTTGAGTCCCAGGAACTGGATGAACAAATATACCAGGAAGACGAGTGCTGAAGGAACCAAGGACACCACTTCAGCTGGTCTCTGGTAGGAACACCCATCCTGGGGTGTTTGAGGAGTTTGGGAGAAGAAGCCAAATGCAGGAGCAGAACACGGGGTCAGCATTTCCCTTGCAGACTGCGCAGGACTCAAAGCACCTTAACAAAAGAAACTGGCAGAGGTGGTGCCGGTGGCAAGGTTTAGGAAAGAGTGCCTGGACTCATGCACTACTTCACCGTCTCCCTTGACTTGTTTTAATTTTTCCTTTGTTGGTTTGTTTGGTTTTTTCTGGGTTTTTTTTTTCTAATAAACACACAGTTTGACTTTTCATAATTCTTAGAGGATGAAATGTCAGGTTTGGCTTTTTCAGGCGACTTTCCTACGGAAATATAGCGCTATTCTTTTCTGTGCACATCTCACAATGTCACAGGGCATCCAAACCATGACAACATCCTGGAAGGGATCATGCAGTATCTCCGCTTGCCTAGTCGGAATTTGCTCACTCTGCGGCGGGGAAGGCCTTGGGCTACTGATCTACACAGAGAACTTACAGTATGCCTACGTGAAATGGACAGAAGTCATTTTCCATCGCAAGCCTGGGACATCATCTTGTTTGCTTACCTTGGGCTGTTGTCGAGTCTTGAAAGTGACTATTAAGCATCGGCACACAGACCAATCCCAGTCACCTAAGTGCTCCAGGGAGAAGACCTAGAACAAAACGCAACAGGGTTTTGCCCTCTCTCTTCCAGCTTAAGAAAGTTTTGAATGGAAACTCCATGAATGTTGCAGAATTTCTCTTTGAAGTGGTCTGTTGGGAAATCAGGGTTGAAATATTTGTGATTTCAAAATGGGGGTGGGGGAGTTTTTCATGTTAGCTTTTAGAGGTGTGATGGGAATGGTTGACCTGTAAGTTATAGGCTGTAACATCTTCAAGAGCCAAAGAAAAGAATGAAAAATCCTCTGAGTTGTTTTTAATGCTCGGAAATCTCCCCAGGAATAGTCTGAAAAGAAAAATTAAATCATAGGTAAAAGTAAAACACATGCTAGAAAACCAGAGACCAAACAGCTATACTGTGTCTTGTGTGATTGGATTATTATGCCCTCCCCCCGCCCCCGGCTTCCTACTCCAACTGAACACAGCATTGCACTCCTTCACATCTCACTCCTTTTTAACACGGATTTTAATAGCAACCTTCTTGCATCCTTGTCCTTAAGTTTTCATTCTTGACAACAGCGGTTTGGTTGGCAGCATTTAGGGTGAGATGAGCTTTGAATGCACCCTCTTACTGGAGGAGCAGTGACCCAGGTAAGCCAGCAGGAAGGTCAGTGTCTGCAGAGGCATTAGTGCTTTCACCCGTAATGGACGTTTTGGTCTGAGTCTGGAAAACCTATCCCCTCTTGTAATTTCACAAACCCTGATCAATACACTCTGAAGACAAGTCGTGGACACAGCAGCAGTCATCCAGCTTTATGAAAGGCATACCTAGCATCAACATATAGATCTGGAAAGGGAGAAGGTTTTGATAGGGAGATAGAAGTTCCTGTGAATAGACATTGACTGAAATGTTGAGTCCATTGAAGTTAGTGACCAAACTCTCATTGACTTTAGTGGGTGAGGATTGCCCCTTTGTCCAAAGGAAGGAACCTTATGTCCAAGTATTAATAAAAAGGTATCCTGCCTTGGAGCAGGGGGTTAGCTAGCTAGACAACTCTTAAAGTCCCTTCCAAGCCTACAATTCTATGGGCGTTTTTACACAGATGCCCCCCTTCCCCCGCTTGGTGTTTGAGCGGGTGTGTGTCGGAGGGGGGCATCAGTGTATACGGCCAGCGGTGAGTCGGAGAATGGGTATCTGCTCGGTCTTCACCCATGTGAATACTGAGCGGGATGGGTGGGGGTGAGTGTGAGCTCCTACACAACACCCACCTCCACCCATCGCACACCCATCTCCACCCACGGAGCCCTCCAGAAAATCAGAAGAGGTTCCGTGGGTGGAGGTGAGTGGGTGTCCATGTAAACAACCTCCACCCACCGCAGCTAAACACCCATCCCCCCACTCAGCTCCGTAAAGGGCCTATGACTCTAAAAACTTCACTTATAGAATCATAGGTGTTAAATAATCTCCAAGTCAATCCCACCAAAAAGGACAGGATAGGATCCCCTGATAGAAGATGTATTGGATCTTAAACTAATACTAACTAGGTTTTGTCCAAGTATTTAACTGCAGCATCAGGGGCCTAGCTACCATGGAGCGAGGGGGCTCAGCTGAATCTGGGCCCTGCTGTATGGGGGGGGGCCTTTGCGAGAGACTTGAGCATCACTAGGAAATTTTCACAGTGGGTAGAGGAGGGAGTGAGACTAATGCTCTGCCCCCATCCACTTTTAATGCCACTGAATGCCACTTACGACTAGCATTCAGGCTGCTTACAAATGGCCTTATTACTACAAAGGACATTTTCAGAGTGGGTGGAGGTACCACTTCAGAAGTCTCACTGGGAGCCAGGGCGGCACCCCAGCCTTCAGGCATCCGTTGCTCCGTGGGTGGGTGGGTGTGGGTGGAGATGGGTGTTGGCCGGGAGCAAACACTCACCAACACCCACCAAAAGTGCTGTTTACACAGACGCCCTCACCCATCTCCACCCAGGGAAATGCTCCCCATCCACCGGCCAACACACCCATCTCCACCCATGCACAGGACCCATGGTGATTGGCTGCAGTGGTGCCCTGCAACATGTATAATAAAATGTAACACCCATTTTATAGGTGTTAGAGCGTCTGTGTAAAAAGGGCCTTGGTTTGGAGTGGGGAACATTGCCCATGTGAACCCCAGATAGGATAAAAGACAATTTAAAGATGGCCACCAAAAATATGGAGAGGTTGACCTATTTCACCCAAAATTTTCATACTTGTGCTTAATCATGAGGTCTGACTTATTTTGATGCCAAAATAAAAGCTTGAACTAAGACTGAGATATAATTAAGAAAACATAATTGCCCACCCCTGATATAGTAGGCGGGAACCAATCAGGAGGGAGGTCATAGCCAGCCAATCAGGGAGAACCTTCAGGTAGCTGATCAGACTGCAGTTCCCCCAAACAGCCTGCAGGGCAGGATGCGGACTGCAGGAAGACATGGGTCTGGCAAAGAGATGCAGCATCAGGAAGTGCTTGATAGGAGATGGGGAGTGTCTGGATCACAGATTTGGCTTGTGGAGTTAGTCCCTCAATCCCTGCCCTTGAGCATGCACCTTCATCTTTCCTGGTTTTCCCCTGAGCATGCTTTTTCAGCACCTGAGGATAAGGGCTGGATCTGAAAGCCAAATCTAGGAATTAGAAAGAAGCCAAATACAAACCTCATCCCTGTCTTATCGCTTTAAATTAATGTATTGTAATAGTTTCCTTGCAATTGTAAGGTATACTGTAAGCCATGTACTGCAAGGCAAAGGAATATTTTGATGAACATGCAGTGCCAGAGGACAAACAGAAGACAAACTGGTGAAGCCATCACTGGTGAAGAAAAAGAGCTACATATCTTGACCCAGCTTCATAATGAGGCAGTCATTGCATACAGCATCAAAGAAACAGCCACAACATATAGGAGGGAAGGAGAAGCTCACCCACTGTCAGATGTTCCATGCATCCAAAACCCTTAAAGCTCAATAAGGTTGAGACTGGGAGATAGTGGGCATTTTTACACCTTAAAGTGCTGCTCTTTCAATCTTCTGGGTTTACAAGTCCACAAGTAAGTTTTGGATGCATTCTACACACACACACTGCCCTGAGGCAGCCTAAAGTAGCCGCAGCTGTAGACGTGACAGGCTGCCATGGAAACCAAGTGACCACAGCTGCCTGGAGCAAAGCAGTTTACCAGGAGAATTTTTACACACAAAGGTTCAGGGAGAAGTTCTATGCAGAAGTTCAAAGAGCCAGATGTTTAAGATCTGGGTGATTGATTTAGACACACAGAAAGTTCAGGATGTAACAGGAAATATGCAGGAGAAATGTGTGTGTAAAAACAAAACACCCACCGACGCATTACAGCTTGATGACCATAGATGTTGAGCTGAAAGAATCGGAGATGATTTTGTTAGTTTTAATTTAAGGCCAATAGCCCATTTTCCAACCACCCTGTTTAAGGGGACACAAGGAACAGCCCCCTCTCATGCTTAGGCTAACGGAGCATATGTCCTTCTTGTGTTACTGTAGCACACTCATCAAGCAAACATCCAAGTAAGAAACTTGAGGCAACAATGGAATGAGAGGAAGAGATGAAGCAGGAACATCAAAAGGCATTAAGCTTTTCAGAGGCTCCCTACTATTTACCACTATTTTTTTCGAGTCTGAAGAAATCCTTTTGGGAGTCATTTTGTATCCCGTGGTGCTCTGGCCATGACTGATCCATAAATGTTATTCATTCATTCTTCTGTTGCAGTGCCTGTTTTGATGCTGTAGAGAGAAGAGGTAGCCCCCTTTTCTCTAAAGGCTCTGCCAAGCCTTTAGGCCCTATTTATGTGCTGCAAAACCTGAGGAGCTTATGACCATTTGCCAGTTTGATCCAGGCCAAAATATTCTTGCCATCTATACTGGCAAAAATTTCATAATTGCAGAGAAGAATCAGGCATCCAAACATTTGCTTCAAGATGAAATTTGACAAGGAAATTTTTGCCCTTTAGAAATGGTAAAATCATAATTTTCATCTGCAGAAACCAAGGGGGGGAAAAAGTCAGGCCAAATTGCAAAATGGCTGAGAACGATATGTTTTCTTTTTGACTTTGTAAGTGATGTGATTTTTCCTATGGGCATGTAAACTGTTCAGAATCCTCCTCCTCCTTCCCGTCCCAAATGTGCTTAATGAAGAAATGTACTGAGCTCATGAATTCCTTCTTCAATCAAGCAGTGTGGCCATCTTCCCATCAAGACCCTCAACTGGCTTAGCCTGTGATGAAATGCCGAGAACTGGTACATGTGACAGATTCACCGGAGAGACTGCAGCCTGGGCCATTAGCTTGTGGAACCACCTAAATAGGAGTTGCCAGTGCAATTTCACAGACCAGTTTACCAGCTTTGAATTAATTTTGAAAAGACTGACTGTGATCCCCAAACCACTTACTCCAGAGTAGCCCAACTGAAGCCCTACCAGCAAAGAGGTATTTGCTTCCTGCTTCGTTTGCTGTTCTAAATATTTGTATTCAGTATTTTGGATACTTTGGTATTTCATATTCAGTAATTTCAGAATGTGAAGGAAGACTAGGGGTGAAACTCATCGTCATAATTCTTGAAAGTCTTGGCGAGAACCGAGATTTTAAAGAATGAGTGTGGGTCAAGAATCAGTTGCTTCTCGACCCCTTCTCTTGAGATTCTCGTCGAGCCAAAGACCACCTCTCCGGATGTGCAAAATGGCTGCTGTAGCCATTCTGCACGTGTGTGGCCCCCGGCAGCCATTTTGTGCATGCACGGAGCATTTTTAGAGTTTTGAGAAACTTGTGCGATTCTCAAGAAACCAAAACAAAAAAAAGCACCCTGCACATGTGCAAAATGGTTACTCGGGGGCGGGGCTGCGCACATGCAGAATGGCTGCAGTGGCCATTTTGCTCATTACACAATGTTTGTTGAGGTTTCTCAAGAATCTCGTGAGACTCAAAAAATGCTCTGTGCATGCACAAAATGGCCACTGAGTCCATTCTGTGAATGTGCCCACCACCCGCAGCATTTTTGTGCATGTGCAGAGCTCTTTTTTTGGAAGTTTCTTGAGAATCACTGAGATTCTCAAACCTCTAAAAACACTCTGCACAGGCAGAAAATGTTTGCCGAGGGCCGCACATGTGCAGAATCTCATGAGTAGGGCTGTAGCGGAAAGTCGCAGTGGTAGCTATTTCCGCCGGAAACAGCGATTCCGCAATTAGTGGTACGGCGTGACAGAGGCTTTCATTCCTCTAGTTTCATTCCGCTACTTCCGCAGATCCACTAATTTCATTCCACTACTTCCACAGGCTTCGCAAATAGCGGAAACATGACATTTTCGCTACTTCCGCCATTCCGCCAGTGCCACAAAATAGCGAAACAGCGGTTTTCCGACAGTTTCCGACAATTCCGCAATTTTTCCAGTAGTTTCCGAATTTGCAGAATGCCGGTGGAATTAGTGGAATGATAGCAGAAAAGCCGCAGTGTGGCACGGGCAATTCCAAAATGGCGGAATGGAATCGCGGCGTGGTAAAAGCTGCTGCCGCATCAGCCCCACTCATGAGCGTCTTGAGAACCCCTGTGAGAATGTGCGAGATCTCGCCGGGATTGCAAAAACCTTGTGATTTCTCACGAGAATGGATTTCCATTCTTGTTTCTCCTGAATACTAAAATACCAAACATGAAATACCAAAGTGACCAAAATGCCAAAAGAAAATGAAATCAATGGAGTTGCACATTTTGCAACTGTGGTGAAGATGAATTTGTACATTTTTTCATGGGACTATATAGGAAGATTATCTTTGTAAATATAAAATGCCATATTCATTTGAGGCCTAGGGAAAGACTCAGAAAGGAAGTCCAGGGAATGGGCTCTTTTCTATCACCCAGAGCAAATGTCTGAAATGGAAGCCATAGATGGGACACCGAATCTGCTGGCTATTTTTCACCTGATTGAACTTCAGGCCAATTTGGTCAGTGCCCACCCACTGGTTAGGGTGGACACCTTGTCCAGGGCAATGGCTTTCTCAAGGCAGCCCCAAAAGAAGTACATGTCTCCTTGGTACACTACTTGTGACAACTGGACACCATCTATGAGTCCTTCCCACTGCCAATTAGTAACCCATCCAAAAGCGAGAGAGTGCCCATACCCCACCCCTCCATATGTGCAAACAAATCCCAAAGAAGCTGGATCCTTGAGCAACAGGTATCACATAAAGCATGAGCAGGGAACCCTTCCAAATTTCAGGACAAACCGAGCCTGCAGCTGGGCTTTTTTTGGCCCCTTTCCTATTCCTGGATCTGGCCAATCAATCCAGTTCCTGCCCCAAACATTGAACAAGTCAGCTTAGGGGAAGGGGGCAGAGATGAGGACATGCATTCATGGACAGGGGGTGGATTCATGGCTTAGATTCATGATCTGTAGATCCTCCCCTTCCTTCCTTCCTTCCTTCCTTCCTCCATCCTAAGCACACCCCTTAATCGCCCCTGCCCCTAACTCCTAACCAGCCTGCAGAGTTTGTACTCCTTTTCAAAGTGGCCCATGGGAAGAGAAAAATTCCCCAAACCTGACATAGGAAGTAGTGCTATTTAAAGCAGGACAGATGCTAGTTTTGCAGCTAGTAGGAATCCTGCTATTAAAGACTCCAAGGCTGACTATCCATTCACAAGAACACTATCAGCACCCCTATACAAACACTATAGCAAACGCAATACCCCACCCCCCCCATCTTCTATAAGTGCTGAGTGTGCATTCGTAGCAACTGCTCTTTCAATGGCTGCAACCCTGTGCAAATCCACAATGCAATATTTTTGGTTTTTTAAAATCATTTTTTTCCTACCTAAATTATAGTCTGTTACTGAGGTGGCTTTTTTTTTTCCTTTGAGGTGTGGGGTTAAGGGACTGAATCAAATGAATGTAACAAAACAAACCAACAAACAAACAAAAAAGCCTATACTCAGGGCCAGTGAGTTGCAAATAATTTTTTTAATGCCTGTAATTACATCATCTCAATAAAAAAAGTTTTTAATATAAAAATAATGGGAATTCTAAGTTTCTGCTGTGATTGCTTTTCCACCCAGTAAGTGTGCAAAGGCTGCAGTAGGGAAGTTTTGTTTCATTCAGGGAAACCCAACTAGCTGGTTTGCCACAGTGAGGGTTATAATTTTGCCATGTAAATCTATTAATTCACATGATTTCTGTGAATTTCCATGCATTGCAAACTTGATTGCAGTTGCTTTGCAAAGTCTCTTGGGGCCTGCTAGCAGCATGGACTGCACAAATTTATTGTCACCTTACGAAGATTTATTGGGAGGGACTGATGTGGAATGAAATGTTACAGTCTCATGATGTGCAACATCCTGCCTCGGAATGATGTCAGGCTTTTCAGAATTCCCATTGGTCTGGAGTGGTGTCTTATACAGAGGTGGAGAACATTGTTTGCTTGTTTGGGGACCACGTTGGAAATGTTAAAATGGCCACCAAAATTATGGAGAAGCATTTACCTACATCACCCAAAATTCTTAAACTTCATATTCTTGCTTAATCTATAGAGTCCGACTGTTACTTTGCGCCAAAGCAGAAGCAGCAACTGAGACAGCAATGAGGGGAAATTTGCAGGGCCTGGATAAGAGACTGCAGAAAGATACCTTTCCCTTTAAACCAAGCATGTTTCTAGCCCTTACGACTGTGACAATAACCTTGAGTATGTGAAGAGAACAACAAGCCAATAGCTATCTGGTTGCTCAGACTAGAAAACAGGTGCTAGCTCAGAAAGCTATATAGTACAGGGATGGTCAAACTGTGGCTCAGGAACCGCATGCAGTTGTTGGCCAGTTCCAATAGGGCTTTTGACTGGGACCAGGCCTTGTGCTGTCTTAATGTCCCTTGGGTCTTACTTCATTGAACCTGAATCTCATCAATTGAATCACAGCTGCTCCTCAGAATTCCAGCAGCTAAGACCATTGGGTGTCTTTAGACAGACACCTGCTCCTGTTCTGCCCCACCCACGGGTGGCCCATTCGTGTAGTGAGGCCCACAGGCACTGCCTGCGCTGGACAAAGCACTGAGAGCAGAGTGAGCCACCTGAAGCTGAGGTACCGGCCAGGGGGTGGGGCAGCAAATCCATCTAGAGGACAGTCGGCCGCTGCAGCTCCACTTCCAGACGTAGAGCTGCATATCCATAGAGCTGCAAGTGGCAGCCTAGAGCAGCCGCTGATCCACCCACAGCTCTATGGTGTGGGGGAGAGGGGCGTGCATGGGCAGATGGCGGTTTGTGGCAACGGGAAGCTCTACTTAAACCCACCACCACCAGAGCAGACCCTGGGGTGGCCCTTCCGGAGCGGACCTGGAGGTGGCCAATGGTCTATCTAAAAATATCCATTGTCACAAAGAAGGAGAGGGGCAGCCTGGGTGATGCTTTAAAGGAGCACGTATGCATGTGTGTGTCGTGTGGCTCTTCAACATGTGAAAAATTTGGTACCACAGCTTTTGCAGGTGGGAACTTTGACTCCCATCTACTATATCAGGGTGGCCAATCAGGAGGGATGTCATAACCAGCCCATCAGGGAAAACCTTCAGGTAGCTGTGAGAGCTGATCAGACCGCCGTTCCCCTGACCAGCCAGCATGGAGTTATGGCAATTAAATTTTCAACCTCAGCCTCACAAACCTGCAGACCCAAATTTGAGATCTGCTAGGAGTATGCATCCTGACATCCTACGTGCAAAAAATACAGTGCAGACATTCTGAAACAATCGCCCTAGGTGTGAACTTTCACATTCATCTCAGGCCGCTTTTAGACGAGACAAATTTGCGCATGATTGGTGAAAAATGCGCTTGTTTTAATGCTCATTTAAACACCTAAACCATTTTAAATGCGCATTTGCCATGATTGTGTAAAAGCCAAAACCATTTTGAAAGTGGTTTTTAAATAATGCACATTTTAAAAAACCAGTTTTGGCATCCCCCCGATCATCAAAGGGGCTCAAAACTGATTTTTAAAAATGCGCATTATTTAAAATCCACATTCAAAACGGTTTGGGCTTTTACACGATCATGGCAAATGCGCATTTAAAACGGTTTCAGTGTTTAAACGAGCATTAAAACACACGCATTTTTCACCAATCATGCGCAAATTTGTCTCGTCTAAAAGCGGCCTCAGTCAAGGCTCTGTGGTCCCCGATTCTCTGTCCACCATGGAATCTGGCCTTTTAACACAATGCCACAAAATGGGGACTCAACCATCACGTCAGCTTGTGCCATGGCCTTTTAGTGCTTCCATTTCCCCTGTGAGATTATAGTACAGTAAAGACCTGCTATTCTGGACTCCACAATCCAGACACTTCAGAGATCCTGCCTGGAGCTGAAATGAATATCCACAGTGATCATCATATTTATCCAGCAATTTTGCCTTCTTCAAATCAAGTACAACAACGCGGATGCAAACCTCTGTTCCATTCCTGCTTCATTTGCAGAAATAATGTTATTATTAATTATTATTATTATTATTATTATAAGCTTTTATATAGCGCAAGCAATGTACCTGGTGCTTTACAGAGAATAAGACAGACTGAGAGCTTACAGTCTAAAGACAGGGGGAGGGGAGACAGGAAAGGGGGAACAGAGGGAGGGGCAAGGGATGCGATATTCATGAGGATGCGAGAACTCAGGTACACGTTCTTTGCTTGGTTACAATAAATTGGGAGTTTGCAGATAACAGGTGGGGGATAATCCTGGGTGGGGATGATTAGCAGGAGTTACGAAGGGCGGAGTGGAAGAGGTGGGTTTTGAGGAGGGACTTGAAGGTGTGGAGGGTGGGGACAATACGGACGAGGGCAGGGAGGGAGTTCCAGGCATGCGGGGCAGCGAGGGAGAAGTCCCCTTCGCCGCAAATGGCAGCGACGGGGCATTTGTTGCGTCCCCCCGCCCTGAATGGGAGGAGACGTAGAGAAGCGGGAAATGTGCCGCGGCGGGGAGGCTTGATAGAAAGCCTTCCCGCCG
>QEPC01014892.1:3282343-3310795 GCA_003113815.1 Sphenodon punctatus | reverse complement strand
GTGGGGGGGATTTAAAGAGGCCGGAATGGGTGTGCGCCCCTCCCCATGCACCGCCCACTCCTGGCCCTGCATGGAACATCCTGGCTTTCCCCCTGATGCTCTGTGCGTAGGCCTGAGTGGGCAGTGTGTGAGTCATGGGAGCGTGTGCCCACCCGTGCCACCTTCAGATGAGCGCTTGGGCATGGGGGATGGGTGGACGTGCATGGGCGCGTCCCGTTTAAAAACGGCCTTTGTCTCTCTCCTTAGAGCCCACAATAGTACGTCGTACATGAAAATATGTGACCCCAAACTGAATGCTGTGCTCCAGCTGAGGCCAGACCCAGGCTGAGAAGAGTAGATCTATTCCATACTGAGTTCTAGATATGATATTTCTATCAATACCTCCCAGTATATATATATATATATATATATATATATATATATATATATATATATAAAACTATTTATTGTTCAACCATAGGTTTTAACAATTAGAACCAAGATAAATACAAATACATGCTTCAGTGAACTACAAAATTATACAAAATTCTAAAATCAAAATATTAAATATCACCAGCAACCTTCTGCAAGGATACAAGTTATCCCTAGCTCTTCTATGGAGCTTAAGTGCAGGAACTTTTGGCCCCTGATAACAAGTTTCCTCGTATATTAATTTAGTCTCTGAGTACACATTTCCCTGATAGTATCCCTGGTCAATGTTCCTCAAGGGACAACTATCCCAGTAGGTACATTTAATACTTCTAACCGGGGCACCCTGCCCTTGTCTCCTGGATAAATCTAAATCCTTTCTTTCCTCCTAACTATTTCTAGTTGCCTTTAGGAGGGGAGGACCCCGTGGTTTAAGTATAGATTTCCTTATAATTAATACCATCCAGGTGAAGTCAGCCACTGCTCTAGTCACCGCATTATCATTGGGACTCAGCAACCTCCTCAGAACCCAGGCGTTTGGATTAGTCTTAAGATCTATCAGGATCTCCCCCAAATATTTTAATCAAGGACCCAATAGCGCTGGGCAGCTCAGCAAAATATGGGACACTGTGTCCACTTCTCCCTGCTCACAAAGCTGGCAAACCCTCAGTGGTTTAGACATAGCCTTATATCTCCCTTCAACCAACGCCGAGGGAAATACATTGCATCGCAATTTAGTGAAGGCCATACGCCTTTCCGAGTCTGTCCATGTAAAAAGATAATTTGGGCTCAATGAATTAGGCCTATGGATCTCGATCTCCAGGCTAACTTGTAAATGTAACAGAGAGCATTCTGTCTGCATGATTTGGTCCTGTATTCTTTGATGGACCAACTTCCCGAAAGCCTTTAACCCGAGCCTCCCTGGGGTCCCCACCTCCAGTCCCAGTTGCTGGACCATCAGTTTGACCTGACTCGCCCAAGGATCCAACAGACCATTCACCAATGCCCCATTTATCAAAGAATTATCCGACCTGGGGACTGTAACTAATTTGGCCCAATAGTTAATTATCTGCTGTATTACTAAAGACCGTATTGGTACTGAGACGGTCTCCAGCCGGGAAATTACCTGTGGGGCACTCCTCGGGATTCCCAGTACTGCAGCCAGGAAACCATTTTGGATTTCCTCTAGCCACTCAACAAATGTTACGCCCCAGACCTGAGCAGCATAAAGGGCCTGGCTCACCACCTTGGCTCTGAACAGGGCAATTGCGGCCGCTATAACACGTCCACCTTGCCCGAAATAGAATCGCAGAATTGCACCCACAGCCTTTCTAGCCTGAAGCTTAACTTGGTCATAATGCTTTTTCCAGGTTGCCATCTCCGAAAAGACGACCCCCAGATATTTAAAGTAAGAGACCTGCTCTATGGTCTTCCCACTAAGCGCCCATTTTCGGATCTTTCCTTTCTTCCCTGCCCCTACCACTAATATCTTAGACTTAGAGTAATTCAAGGTTAGAAGTTCTCTAGTGCAGTAGTTCTCAAATAATATCAGCTGCCTCTGTAAACCTATAGCTGTCTGGGAGACCAGGACTGAGTCGTCAGCATAGAGAATGATTGGGAGGCGCCTTTGGGCCACCCTGGGAGCATGAGTGTCCTGGGCTTCCATATATTGGACCACATCATTCACATATAAGTTAAACAATATTGGGGCCAATAAACACCCCTGTCTGTCCCCTCCTCTGCATCATTCACTGGGCCCATGCCCTCAGGCAAGCCCTCAAAGCCAAACAGGTGTTATATGTCAGCTTCTCATCATTGGGCTTCCCTCAGGCCCCACAACCTTAGCCTTTGTACTCCCTGCTGATAATCTGCCTGTAGCTCCCCTTGGCTAGGCTACCAGCTGCTGGTAATGTGCCCCTAGCTTTAGGATGGGCTACCTGCTCTCTCTTCCTTGGGCCACACTCTCACTTGGGCTCATGGGGGTTGCCTCCCCCTTGTCTAGGAGTTCCCAGGCAGTGGCACCCTGCTCCTCACTAATAGCCGCTGGAAGTGCTACGGCCTTGCCCTTCAGGACCCTCCTGAATCTCCTTGCCCCTCCCTAGGTGGCAGGGATCAGGATTCCCACCAACCTCCCCAGCAGAAAGGCTCAAAGTTGACTTAAGTGCCTCACACAATACTGTTTCCAAACTGACTTGGCTAGCTCTTCTTATATAGTCCCAGCCCTGTCATGTGATGACTCCCGGTTCTCTGGGTTCTCTGGGTTAATCCCTTCTGTGCTGGCCCCAAGTGAGCAAGTTGTGAAGCACTGAAACACCAGGGGCTTGCTCCTGCAGCAATTTACCGACAGGGCTTCACCTCACCACAGTGGTGAAAACTGTTTTGGCCACCCTAATACATGGGATGAAAAGGCTCCAGAAAGGGCATAGTTAACTTTAGTGCCTTCTGGTCAGGAACACTACACCCTAAAATATCACCTTGGGATGCAGGGCCACAAGGTTGCCTGCTCACCACATCTTTGCTAGCTGACGAAATGGACGTGCCAAACTCCTGCAACTTGACTCATTGCTACATAAAAAATAGAATGCAGAAAAGGGGCCTTTCATTTCTTTAAACGAAAGCAGAGATTCTCACAATTTCAGCCACTCTGGCTTTAAGAAAACACCTCAAATTGCACCAAATGTCTTTGTGTCACGGCAATGAGTTACCACTGCTGAGCAAGCTGTGAAAACTGCCACACTTTTGTTTCCTTAACCTGCCATGGTTGGGTTCCAACCAGGGGGAAAAGTCATTGGTACCACTGAGAAGCAACATTTTTCCTTGTTGCCATAATGCTTTGTCCCTGCCGTAACATTCCTCATTTACTTTAAAAGGATGCTGCCAGCAGATTTTGAAATGAGCTTCCCACTATTGATTATAATGAAAGCTGGAAACTGCAGTCTGGTTGTTTAATGAATAGTTCACCCTCTATCATGCATTCTTATGGTGATTTATTATTATAAGGTTGATCACATAATTGTGTTAGGCCCACTGGAGGAAATCCTGACTCCTCTAAAGCAAATAGGTGTTTTGCTGTTTCAGTTAAATCTTAGGAAAAAGTTCCTAACTGTAAGAATTGTTGGGCAATTAAATAGATGGCCTGGCTTGTGGAATCTCCTTCCTTGGATTTTTTTATTTTTTTTTAGAAAACAGCTGGACAAGCATCTATCAATCATCATCATCATCATCATCAATCTTTATTTTTATATAGTGCCCCCCTGCCATGGTACTTGGAGCGCTTTACATATAACACAACTTTTAATCCTCACAACAACCCTGTGAAGTACATTAGACTGAGAGAATATTGTGCCTGGCCCAAGGTCATCAATCTGTGATGTTAAAGGTAGAGGATATTCTGTCTTGGATCAGGGGGGTGGATTAAATTACCTTTGAAATCCCTCCCAACACTATGTTTTTTCTTGTGGGCAAAAGTACATTCAAAGTTGCTGTCCAAGTTCAAAACTTTTTTTTAAAAAAGTTTTCAGGTTTGCTGCTGGGCATTTCTTCTTTAAATTTGTAAGATTGATTCATTAATAACTCCCATCATATAATGTACCAAAGTGTCAAACACCCAAATTGCTGAACAACAAAAGTATCAAATAACGAAGGAAGAAAAATGCCACAATAACAAATTTGCCAAACTTTGTAGGAGCGATTAATTCAAATGTGGATGTTAATTTTGCAAATATAAAGTGACAAATGCAGCTTTACATTCATTCCCTATACAATTACTCGTAGCTATCTGAAAACTTGTAAAATTCTACCCTGGGCACAAAATTTGACCCTGTGTTGTATGTATGTCATCATACATTCTCTCTAACGTGACAGTAAATGTGTACAGTATAGTCTGGAAAAGGTATACATTAATATTGTAGGCAACACCTTTACAGTTATTCTGTAGAATAGCCAGCAATTGTGTGCAATCACTGAAATTACTCATACTCCCATTACCATGGGATGACGAATGTGCCCAATTACTAGTCATTTTATAAAACCACTGGAGTGTTAATTTGTGTTCCAGTTAAAACATTTACTAAACTGTATAGGGATTGGCCACAAGTGATAGTACGTAATCCCTGATGTTAACATTTTCATTCTAACACAAAGGTTCCCAAATTCTGGACTGAGACCTCGAGTGAGGTCATACCATCTGCAGATAGGGTACTATCCTAACTGGTATTTCAGGGATTTTGCATGACTTTGTGGGGTAAAGGATTAGATTGAAGTCTCAAAATGGCATTTCACAGGTAAAAAATTTGGGAACTACTACTGCAACATCCCCAAAGACAAAACTCAGTAAACACATTTTGGGCATCCCCAGCCATGTTGAATTAAGCAGTGCTGAATGCATGGAAGTTGGGGCCCTATGCACAACGGTGCCATGGGCCACTCCTATGTCTGAGGCACACAAACTGACTCGCCCGGTAGAAAAATGGAAATGTTGCAATAACTAGTTGGTTATATTCAATTAAAGGTAACACCCCCCCCCCATCAGGGACTGGGGGGCTTCCTGCACTGCTGGTCCATATATCAGGCTGTGGCAGGGGCAGACTCATGTTCCAGTGATGGGATCCCCCAAGGGGGATCCGTGAGCAGTGGCCTTCCCAAGAGAGCTCCCAACCAGCCTCTGCTCCCCCCACCCCCAAGGTGGTGACATCACCTTGACTTCCACAGGCCCCCCTGGAGCAGCAACAACCCCATCCATCAGGAAGGATGTTTTAGGAGTGGGAGAGGGCAGGGCCAGCACCCCACCCCTATCCACTTTGAAAACTTGCTTCTTGGCGGGGTCTTTTGAAAGTGGCCTTCTGCGCACCACTAGGAAGTTGTTGGGCTCAGAGTTTTGGCTCCGCTTCCTCCCCTGCCCACTCTGAAAATTTCCTAACAGCATTCAGGCTCCTTGCAAAGGGCCCCCCTAGAGTCCTGGCCTTTGGCTCAACTGAGCCCCCTTGCTCTCTAGTTAATGATACCTCTTCCATGGATTATGCCTATACTGTTATTTCTAGTTTACTCATGGGTCACATATGTTTGGCAAGGGTGGGTGGGTGGGTGGGTGTCCTGATCTGCTTTGGACCCTGCAGAGGCTGGGGCTCTTTGCTTTTTGGGCCCAGCGGGCCTGTATTTTTTCTAGCCAGGTTGTTGCCCTTCCACATTTATTCATGAACCCCCCTGTATTGCACAACCAGTGTGGTTGCATACGCTGCACTTGCCTGGATCCAGGCTTGGAATTAAGCTCTCCGTACATTTATTATTATTATTTATTTACATGGTGCCAACAATGAGCCTCAAGCTGAACATTCCTGAATTAGAGACAGGTCCCCGCTCGGAGAGACTTACAATCTTGGGTGGATAAGGGGGAGGGGAACATAGGGAGAGACAAGGACACATTTCTCACTTTGCCAGGCTTTGTCTATAAATAAATAATAGACCAGTTCATCTGCTGGAGTGAAACTGCACAGCACCATTGGCTTCAGAGTTACAGCTATTTAGCTCATCAAAATGTCTGGCCCAATGTATATTATTTAATATACCCAGCATGCTTGCTGAACAAGCTTCTTTCCAAAACTCACGCACTGTTGATCTTGTGCTCAAGAGCCACAATGAACATTTATGAAAAGAAAGGAACAACAAAGCATGGTGTCTCTTGTAAGACAATAGAGGTCATTACGACCGCTATGATCAGTTGCAAAATCTACAAGGACTCATCAATCTTCTTGCCTCCTTCAGACACCTGTGCATGTGAGTTTCCCAGCATCTCGAAAGGACGATCGTAACAGGAAGAATGATAAAAGTCCAGGAATTAGGATTGATCCTAAGCTGGCTGATAAACACTATTAGCCTGAGGTCATTGATTTGGAGCCAAGCTCTGCTAAATGGGCACAGTTTCCAAATGATTGCTGCTCAATGTTCAGTCATAGAAAAGGGAGGCCACTGGCTCTAACAAGGCAGGTATTGTTTATTGTGACTCTATAAGAGGAGAGGCTTTCTTTCCTTAAGCATTAAAGGAGAGAAAGAAGTTGACCTGGAATAGACTAGAGTAAGAATGGTGGTACCTCCTGCCCAGGAGCCACTTCCAAGGGCAAAGAGACAGATCGTACAGCTGCATTGGGGCTTGCAAGCCTGGTGAGCCATGGGAGGGCATGGTCAAGGCATTCCAACCTAGCTATGCCCCTGGCTGCTTCCGACCCTATATCCCATTCAGTCTGGCCCATGGCAGTTTCCCCATATTGTTGCGAGCCCTTCTTCCACCTTGTCACCCCCCTGCCCTCCTCCCCAGGACATGCTGGCCTGGGGTGCAGGACCATCCTGGGCACTTAACTGTGGTGGACAACTTCCGGTTTACAGAGGTGCATCTAAAGCCCCTCCACAGGGCTTTCCCAGAGCCATAGTTTTAAACTGCGGGAGACATTCCACACATTTAAAAAGGTTCTTTGAGCTGAAACAAGTACCCACAAAACGGAGCTACCTTTTGAAACGATGGTACGCAACCCAGCCTGGTAAAATTGGGTGCTCAGCAGTACCCAAGGGCTGCCCAGCAGGCTAACCCAAGATTTACCAACTTCCAGGAATGAATTTCATACTTGTGCTACTGATTGTACAGCTTACCATTACCGAAATTGGTCGGTAAAACATCAAACCAGCAATGGTAATACACTGGGTGCCTGACTCAGTACTCGGCAGGGGCGTAGCTAAGTTGGAATGGATGCAGGTGCTGGAGGGCACTCCTCCAGTCTGGTATGTACATGCACTCTGCATATGTGTGGGGCTTTCAGACTCCTGGGGGGGGCATCTTCTTCACCTATTATAGCTACACCCCCTGATACTCGGGTACCATCTGGCGGATGGCCTGAAATTACAGGTATTACCCGTGGGTAGCAAATGTGCTCCGCATTTCAGCTCTAAGTGCAATAGACACAATGGAGGTGATATCTCTTGCTGGGCCAGCTCCTGTCGGCAGAAAGATCAAGCTCTTGAGCTTTACAGAGCCCTTCTTCGGGTAATACTGAGAATGTAATTTGCACCAAATAAGTAACAGGCACCTCCCTTACTAACTCCCCCTGAGATCAGTCAGAAGTGCCTTCTTGCACATATCATCCATTTTGGAACTCCCTTCCCCTGGAGGTTTGCCCTGGCTCCAGAGACAATGTAAGTCCTTTTTGTTTGGCCAAGCATTTGGCAGCTGGTGTATTTGGGGAGGTTTGGTTGGGTTGTCTTTTTTATTATGTTGTATCCCATCCAGAGCCCACAGGACAGGGCAGGATATAAATTTATATAAATTGTAGCAACAACCACTTTGTTTCCCCAGAGAGAAATTCTTGGTCACTCTGACCTCTCAAACATGTTGCTTCTGGTGTTCATTTCAACATCTTCCCTGATCCCCCAAGGGCTTGAAAGTACATAGCAATGCCTGGACATGTCGTGTGGCATTTCTATAAAGCAGTGGTGGGAATTCAGCTTTGGATTAAATCCGTAACTGAACAGAATGAGCTGTTACAGATTAATCTGCCCCGATCTGAACCAAGCCTGGGTGATTCAGTTCAGTCCTTTAAAAATAAATAAATATATAAATTACTACACATGCCTAAAATAACCACCAGAACGTTCTGCGCATGCACACCCTTTTCCAAAATGGCAGCAGCAGCATCACCGCCATTTTGGAAAAGGGAAGCTGTTGGCGCATGCACTGTGGCCATTTTGCATGTGCGCAGAACTGCTGCCCTTTTCTAAAAGGGCAGCGATGCTGCCACCACTATTTTGGGAAAGGGCACGCATGTGCAGAACAGTCTGGCAGACATTTGTGCATGCACAGTAATTTTAAAATATTTTTTATTTTATTTCTTAATTGATTAAATATGGATCTGTAAGACAAATCCATAATTAAATCTGGAAAATTAGCAAAACAACATTAAAATAAAACCAATATGAATTTGCATCTGAAAGACCACCCTTTATATTAAGTGAACTGATGTTTTTTGGAAACAGAACAACAAACATTAAACAGCCTTCTCCAGGAAGTTCCTGGAACAACAGCATTGAACCAGTGCTTCCAGCAGTGTAGCTAAGTTGGAATGGGCCCTGGTGCAGAAAGTGGAACAGGGTCCTCTCCCAGTAGCAAGGGATACTGCTGCACCAGGGAGTGTGGGGCCCCCAGGCTTGTGGCCCCTGATGCAGCTGCACGGCACCATGTGTCCCTATTAAAGCTACGCCCTTGAGCACTTCCTTCTCTGTAGTGTATAGTGACTCCTGCAACAGGCTCCCCTCCATAGACTAAGGGCTCATTCAGACATGATTTTAAATCGCGCGGCAGCGGCATCGTGCGAAAACTGCTCCGAGCAGCTTTTAAAACCGCACTCCAACAGTTCGGGTTAGGCTGAAATGTGCGCACTCGGTGCATTCAGACCAACCCGGAAGTGCGCGGTTCTTTAAATCGCACGCTGCCGCCAGCGCGGCTGTGCGATTTAAAGGCACGTCTGAATGAGCTCTAAACGAGGGGAGGAGAGAGAATGGGTTTTTTTACACACACATTCCTCCTGCATGTTTGCTGTTACATCCTGAACTTTCCGTGTGTCTAAATCACTCACCCAGATCTTAAACAGCTGGCTTTTTGAACTTCCGTGTAGAACTTCAGCTTGTCATGTCTACAGCTGCGGCTACTTTAGGCTGCCTCAGGGCAGTGTTTGTGTGAAGAATGCATCCAGGAACTGCCTCAGGGCAGTGTGTGTGTGTGAAAAATGCATCTAGAACTTACTTGTGGACTTGTAAACCCAGAAGATTGAAAAATCCAGAACTTTAAGGTGTGTGTAAAAATGTCCAGTCACCTCTCTGGAGGAAGTTTTAAATTCTGCCCAAAAGTCAGCTACTTGCCCCAAATCTCCAACTACTACTGTGGGCAGCCTGATTACTTCTGTGAAGTGACCTGGACACCCCTCTTGGGAGTGGTCAATGGGAACAATCTCCATTGGTTACTGAAGTCAAGGACTGAGTGTAAGAAGGTCTGGATATGGGCACCACAGAGGGGGGACAAGGGAGGGCACATGTTCCCCTCCCAGGGCATCTCCTGCCCCAGCTCTTTTAGAACGCTGTGATGTCACAACATTCCATAAGGAATGATATCCCCACTCTTATCCTTGGTGATTTCAACATTCACGTTGACACGCCCTCCGCCCCCTCTGTTTCCCGCTTTCTCTCTCTCGCTTCCTCCTTTAATCTCCGACTCTGGACTGACTCCCCCACTCATACTGACGGCCATTCCCTCGACCTCGTCTTCACTCGAAACTGTTCTCTAACTGACCTCTCCTTTGACCCCTTCCCTAGTTCTGATCACTTCCTCGGCTCCTTCAGCCTTTCCCACCGACCCCCCTCCGCCTCCCCCTCTATGCGCCCCTTCCGCAATATGCAGGCCCTTACTCCCTCGGAGTTTGCCGCACATCTTTCCCCCCTTCTCCCCCCCGTTTTCGCCTCCTCCTCCCCTGACTCTGCTGTCTCTGCTCTCAACGCTTCTCTCTCCTCGACCCTTGACTCTCTTGCCCCCCCCTCTGCTCGCCCCGTCCGCCCCCTCGACCCCCGCCCCTGGCTTACCCCTGCCATCCGCTACCTCCGCTCCTGCGCCCGGGCTGCCGAACGCCTCTGGCGCAAATCCCGCTCCCTCCCTGACTTCCTCCATTACAAATTCTCCCTCTCCTCCCTCTCCTCGGCTATCTCCCTAGCTAGGCAGCGCTATTATGCCTCTAGGATCGAATCTTTCTCCCGCGACCCTCGCCGCCTTTTCTCTACTTTCGACTCCCTTCTCAAACCCCCCTGCCCTCCCCCGCCCTCTTCCCTTGCTGCTCGGGATCTTGCGTCGTTCTTCACCTCCAAGATTGACAAGATCCGTCGGGATATTGCCTCCCGCCCCCCTCCGCCCCCCGCTCCCCTCCCGCCCCCTCCCCCCCCCCCCTCCCTCCTCGCATCCTTCCCTCCTGCCTCTCTCCAGGAAATCTCTGCTCTTCTCTCTTCATCCAACCCCTCCACCTGCCCCCTTGACCCGATCCCCTCCCGCCTCCTGACCTCTATTGCTCCCACTGTCGCTCCCCCCCTTCTGCATGTTGTCAATCTCTCCCTTTCCACAGGCTCCTTCCCCTCTGCCTTCAAACATGCCACTGTCTCCCCCATCCTCAAAAAGCCTACCCTGGACCCTTTCGATCCCTCTAGTTACCGGCCGGTCTCCCTCCTTCCCTTTGCTTCGAAGCTCCTGGAACGTGTCGTCTACTCCCGCTGCCTGAACCTCCTCTCTGCCAACTCCTCCCTCGACCCTCTCCAGTCCGGCTTCCGCCCCCTCCACTCTACTGAAACTGCCCTGGCCAAGATCACCAATGATCTACTTGTCGCTAAATCGAAGCGCCACTACTCCGTTCTTGTCCTCCTTGACCTCTCTGCTGCCTTTGACACTGTCGACCACTCGCTCCTCTTGGACTCGCTTTACTCTTTGGGCTTCCGTGGCTCTGTCTTTGACTGGTTCTCCTCCTACCTCTCTGACCGCTCCTTTAATGTCTCCCTCCCCGAGTCGACCTCCCCCTCCCTTCCCCTCTCGGTTGGGGTTCCCCAAGGTTCTGTCCTTGGCCCTCTCCTCTTCTCTATCTACACCCGGTCCCTTGGTGAAATTATTGCCTCCCACGGGTTCCAATACCATCTCTATGCTGATGACACCCAACTCTATCTCTCTACCCCCTCTCTCTCCTCCTCTGTCCGCTCACGCCTCGTCGACTGCCTCTCTGATATCTCCGCCTGGATGTCCCGACGCCAACTCAAACTGAACATGGCCAAGACTGAACTCCTCATTTTTCCTCCATCCCCCTCCTCTCCCTCTGACCTGACCATCTGCATTGATGGGGTCACCATCCGTCCTGTTCTCCGTGCCCGCAGCTTGGGCTTCATTTTTGACACGCACCTCTCCTTTAAACCTTACATTGACTCTGTGGCCAAATCCTGCCGATTCGCTCTCCTCAACATTGCCCGCATTCGCCCCTTTCTATCTGTCTCCTCGGCCAAAATCCTTGTTCATGCCATGGTTATCTCTCGCCTCGACTACTGCAACCTCCTCCTTGCTGGCCTCCCTCGCTCCCACCTGTCCCCCCTTGTGGCGATCCAAAACTCTGCCGCCAAGGTCATTCACTCTGCCCGTCGCTTCGACCATGTGACGCCTCTCCTCCTCTCCCTTCACTGGCTCCCCCTTCCTGAACGTATCCTGTTCAAACTCCTGGTTTTCACGTTCAAATCGCTCCATGACCAAGCTCCCCCTTACCTCTCGGACCTAATCGCCCTACGCGCTCCTGCGCGCGCTCTCCGCTCTTCCGCTGTCCCCTCCCTCGCTCTCCCTCGCTTCTCCTGCTCGCCCAACCGCCTTCGTCCCTTCTCCCTCGCTGCCCCGCATGCCTGGAACTCCCTCCCTGCCGACGTCCGCCTCGCCTCCTCCCTCCGCTCCTTCAAATCCCTCCTCAAGACCCACCTTTTCCATGCTGCCTTTCCCAATGCCCTCTAGTCTTTCCCCTTGCTCTTACTGTCAGCCCTCCTCTGCTGACTGCTGCTACCGACCACCTTGTAACCAAGCCAAGTACACGCACCTGAGACTTCGCATCCGCCTGAATGTTTGTTTGTCTTCTCCCATGTCTCTCCCGCTGTCCCCTCTCCTTGTCTCCCCCTCCTTGTCTTTTAGATTGTAAGCCACAGGTAGGGACCGCAGCTGATTATATGTTCTGTACAGCGCCAGGTTGTTACTGGCGCTTTATAAATGTTTAATAATAATAATAATAATAATAATAATATGGCAAAGGGACTCTCCTACAGCTTTGACATGGACACACCCCTTTTGGAATGTTGCGATGTCACAATGCTCCATAGGAAGCGGGGCCATGCTAGAAAGTGAGCTTAACTAAGGTCTTCCATGGTCTTCCTGAGTGACCACAGTCTCCCTCATACTTGCCTACCTAGGCAGAGGTGTTGTAAGATGGTTTCAGGGAGCACATTACGCAATTATAAAGTATTACTATTGCAAGAAGGAAGGACTGAAAACTTTGCTGTTATTCCTTCCTGGTTTAAGTCTGAGGGACGTCCTTGGGTCTCCTTGCTTTGTAAACCTTTTAACAGTAGGTACAGAACAACAAGCCCTCCTTTGATCTGTACTGCATGCATGTTCTTTGGCAGACAAAGAGGGTTGTAATACCTCCAAAAGGAAACAGGAGGTTAGTTAGCTATGGATGAATAATAACTGGGCATTTGTCTAACAGCTACTGTGCTGATGAATAATTGAAATCTTTATTACAGTTGAAGCAAAAAAAAGTGTTTCAGCCAAGTCCAGTGGCACAGCAGCTGCTTAGAGCAGGGAAGAGGCAGACGGTATACAAGAGAGTTTCCTTTTGTTATTAAATGTCTTTGGTGGGTTTGGGGACCCTAGTGAATAAAAACTGCTATGGCCCCCTTTTTACTCTCCAGACAGGTGGAGTCTGACAGAATACTATTAAGGTGACATTGGGGATAAGGATGAACGAACTCAATAAAGCCTCAAGCTGCAGATCAGTAGCTGGTCTCCAAATGGGACAGGAAGAAGTCCCTCCTATATGCATTAGAGGCCCAATTGGGAGATGAGGTAGGGACCATGCTTTGACTGCATCATGGGAAACCATTCTCAATAAGACAAAAGTCAATGCATTTAAACTGCAGCCAGATAGATTTTGGTTAAATATTAGGAAAAGCTTCCTAGCTATAAGAACAGTCGGGCAATGGAACATGCTGCCTCGGGAGGCTGTGGGATCTTCTTCCTTGGAGATTTCCCTGTTTTCAGAAAACAGTTGGACAAGCATCTGACTGATGTTTTAGGTACAGGAAGAGAGATGGGGTATTTTCAGAAGTGACACTACCATGCTTAGCCACGCTTTACCCTACTCCGGGGTCACAACCACCATCACTTCTGTTCAGCGGCCACCAGATGTTCACCACGCTTTGCCCCAAACCGTGGTAGCAGTTACCACCAGTTGTGATCTCGGAAAATCACAGGGAACAGCCAGTGGTAAGCGTTACCAAGGTTCAGGGCAAAGTGTGGTAAGGTGCGCCATCATGTCTGTTCTGGCCCGGGGCAGGATGGTGGTCATTACTCTGGATTGGGTCTAAGCTTGGTAGCGTCAGTTCTGAAAACACCCACAGGCAAGAATCCACATTCATTGTATTCTCCCCGTTCCTGCCAAAACGCAGTGAATGTGAGTCCCTGGATGTAGGGTATTCCGACTGTATGATTCATGGACTTACGTGTGTGTCAAAGTGGGGTCATGAAGTCAAAAAGCTTAGGACTGCTGCCCTGGGTAGTAAAAGTGTGGATTGCTTTGGCAAAGTCCCTAATGACAATACAGAATACCACCCACTGAACAAGCAGAAATGTGTACAGGCTACCTTGGTCACTGCTGCTGCGCTGGACATTGAACAGAAGTCAATATATTGCTCCTCAAGAACATCAGGCTATTTTGAAGAATACACATTTTGGAGCACTCCAGCTGATCCAGCAGGACTCCAAGGCTGCAACCTTTGGCAGATCACAGTGGGCAAATAATTAATATCACCAACTTGACTTCTGTGACTTATTCTCCCCATCTCAGTCATATTGTGATTGACACTGACAGCTGGAAACACTTTCCCCATGTCTGTAGCCTCAAGGGTCATTCCGAAAGCTCCAGTATGATTCGTCCGCTTAGCTTTTTCTAGTGCATTTAGTATTCCTTACTCCCATTCATTCCAGGTGTGTTGCCTCTTCCCCCCTGCTGCCAGCATGCCCTTTTCCTTCCATCGATCGGTTCTAACTACATGATCCCAGGGCACAATGCCGTTGCAGTCCAAGAAAACTCATTTCAGAGTCAATCTGCTCGGATAACTCAATTCCAAAAGCTTGGAACACTGCTTCCACATCACAGAATAATAAACTAAACATCTGCCCTGGCATCTAAATGGATGCAGACAGCTGGCTGATGTCCTTCAAAAGAGCTCCATTCTGAGCAATGATTTTAGCAAAGCACTTCATGGCTTCTGACTGCAGCCTTAGCCATTATTATTTCTTCTCTCTTGGTAATGTCTCCCTCCTTTCAGGGGAGAACAGCCATGCTTTGTAAACAGAAGTTGATCAATAGTTCTCCATCTGCCCTAGTCTAGTCTGTTGCAACCACTCTCATCCCAACTTTGACCACTGTGTAAGCTGCACAGGCAGCTTAGCCCCCTTGCTGGGAAGTAAATACTTTAGGGGGTTACCAGATGTAATGCTAGTCACTTGTTTTCAGCATTAATTTCACATTGGATGCGATGTGTGTTTGTGGAAAGGCGTGGTCTGATACACATTTATCATGGATTGGGTTCTGAGAAACTATGGTTGTGGACACCGCTATTAGGTTGATACAGATACATAAGTGCACCATGCCACTTCCAGTCTCTAGTAATCCAAAAGCCCATAGAAACAAGCGATCATCTGGGCAACAGCTGGTGGGAAGAGACTCTAAGGTACCTTCTGCATCAATCAACAGCATGAACATCTGTAGAAGCAGCTATGGGATCAGGATGACATCAGCAGTTTCAATGTATGATGGATTTCCATGGATTTAGCATTACATCAGGTAAAGCCCACTGTTACTAGAGCAGTGGTACAATATAGGGTGATTTCAGCCATTACGAGATCACACTCAACCACAGTGAACCACAGTCAATTCCGCGGCGGGGCCAAAGCGCCCTGCATGTCTGTTCAGCGGCCGCCAGATGTTCACCACAGTCAATACCGACATGGGGTCAAAATCAACCACGCTTCCAGAGCTCCGGCCGGGACCATCTCCGAAAGCGTGGTCAAAGAGATTCCCAACGGGAAACAAAAAAAGTAATGTCTGAACAGCAACCACTGGCCGGAACCAAAGAAAATGATTCCCAGCCAGGGACAAAGCATGCAGCGTCACTGCCAGGCAACCAGCAACAACACAGACCGGAGAGGGAGATTTAAAGGGTACATGACAGCAGCCGGGACGAGCCGCCCCGGCGCCTTCCGAGTGCTTTGACCACAGCCCGGCCCGGGATCAGTGTAATGTCTGTTTTGTTGCCCCAGGCCGTGGTCTGGTGGTCTGATTCCCTGCCGTGGTCCCGGTCCCGTCATGTCTGTTTGGGGCTTTATTTGACCACGGGGGATGGTTGATCTGTTCACCCCCGCTGGGAATCCACTGTGGTGAATCGGGACCGTGTAATGTCTGAAATCACCCATAATGTACACAAGGAGAAGGGTAGCTGTGCTAGTCAAATTAACCCCTCTGTCTTCGAGATGATGGAGCAGCTAAGCAGAGACAACCATTCAGGGGTGAGGGCCATTCAAGAGGAGATAATCCTTCTCACTGTAAGTCAAAGCAACGTAGCAAGCAAAACCAGTCCCCAATTTAGGCATCACCCCATCCCTCAGAGACAAAGGCAGCCCAGCCTTCCTTCCAGTAAATTCTCCCTGCTCTTTCTCCACAGGTCCTCTTTGTAGCCTTTCCCACAGCACAGATATTCCGGGAAAGCTGGATTTAGCCCTAGTGACTAGTGCCTTTGCAAATTGTCATGCTCATCCCTCAATGCCATGTTGTATAGCAATCAGGAGCCACGCAGGAAAAGGAGAGGACAAGAGGCACTAGGAGGGACATCCTAGCTTACTGCTGTCAGCCTATGGCATGCTGTAAAGGAGCAGGGCTGCCGAGCTTGCTACCAGTTCATGGCCCTGGAGCCGGTGTGCTTCATGACTTGCAGCCCTTGACTAGCAACCAGGACAAAACAGCTGTGAGGAGATGATAACACTAGCATTCTATTGCCTGTTTTCTGGCTGGACACTCCTTTTCTATCACAGGCAATTTTTCTCCCCCAGAAAATGTTTTCTTTTAGACAGAAAAGAGGGCTCCATGTTGTCATGTACATGAGACAGGGTTGCCTCAACCCAACCCCAAAGGCCTCCATGTTCAGGATAAAGTCATAGGAAAAACAAGACTAGAGGTGTACATGTTTTATTTGACATATTCACATCCAAGCCTTCTTTCCTGAGGACATCGTCTTTCACTTACTCCTTGCTGGGAAACTGCTCATTCCTTCTGGCCAAAGACATGGCCAGAGTGACACACACGTTTGTCACTTTCAGACTGGATTGCACTGACATGTGTCTGCAGGTGAACACACAAGCAGTGCTGCAAAGCCTCCAGCTAGTTCAGGATGCAGCGACTAGCCATCTCCTCCAGAGTTTTGACTGCTATGCCCACATCAAGCCCCAAAAGGCATAATAGGATGATATGAAAAGTTGTCCAAACTCATTTGGACAGTAGATGAGAGCATAGGTGTAATATAGTTCTTTCTGCCCACATCATTTTCATCATCTTCCTTTCCACCCACGTACCTTCTCTTTGCCAAAGCCACTGTGTGGAAGATAACTTGCATAGAGGGCACATCTTGATTAGGCCTGGACTGAAGTTACTCAAAGACCAGGACACGTACGCAGAAACCATTAAAATGCACCTGCATTTTGCAATAATAAAGTAAGACTTTTTTTAAAAAAAAAAAAACATGCACATAAGTGACCTTTAGTTTCTCCTCCAGGGCAGCAGAAAAACTGGCTAGGCTTGTCAGGCAGGCAATAAGAAGAAGACAGCACAGATAGAATCCCATATGCACCCTGTTCTTCCATCTTTGGGGGAGACAGAAAAAGATGCTCAGAGGCCACCTCCTTGGAGCAGAAATGATGATTTGTGGTGAATGTCTTTTTCATTGAAAACAGCCCACTTGCCACTTTCCTGATGATTTGGGAACACTTATCCGTTTGTTTGGGGTTCCATTTGCCATTTTCAGAAGCGATGACAAAAACAACCAACAAAACTGTCAGAGAATCGCCTGAAATGCCGAAAGTGGTGAACAGGCAAAAAGAATCCTGAGTGCGAAAAATAGTGCAAGCATTCGGCAAGAGTTTTCCAAAAAGACAACAATTCATGTTGGTTTGGGAATGGACATTTTCACACCAGCTGTACACCTACTTAGTGATGGAGACAAAAACACAAGAAGAAGGGTGTTGAATTAAATGACTGTGCTCTGCACAGTTATAATAGCTCTCCCTCCCTCCCCCCAAGATCTTAAAGCACTTTACAAGTTATGATTCATTTTCACAGTGCAGTACAAAAGGCACAGGTAGATCTACTCATTCCACAAGGTGATGGTGGGTAATGTCATGTAGTTCTGTAGGAAAAATGCAGTGAACATGGGTCCCTGAATATAATTGTGTGATACCACGCAACATAGGGTATTTTCAGACGTTACGAGATCACAGTGAACCACGGTGAATACCCACCTGTGGTCAATGTGTCTCGAACGTCTGTTTGGCGGCCGCCAGATGTTTGCCACGGTCAATACCCGCACGGGGTCAATTTGAACCACGCTTCCCGGGCTAGCCGGGGGAATGTCCCGGGAAGCGTGGTCAAAGAGATCCCCAGCGGGGACCAAAAAAAGGTAACGTCTGGCCGGGCGCCACAGCCCGGGATCACCGGCGGGATCCCGGGCCGTGGCGTATCCGGCCCGACGCGGCGGCCGCATTGGCCCCGTCGCCCGCCCATCTCCCCAGAGGGTGGGCGGCGGGAGCATGGAGGGGGCGGGGCCGTGCAGCCGCACGTTGTGCCATGCGGCCCCGCCCCCTCCCAGATTCCCCGCCGGGATCCCCCCAGCACGTCTGTTGCGGCGTGACGGGGTGACCCCGGCGGGGAATGAATGGGTTGATTTCGGTACGGGGTCAATGGGCCCCGTAACGTCTGAAATCACCCAAAGACGTGCTAAGTCTATCAGTCAGGATCATGACCCCATTTGTGGATGGTATGACCCCCATTTAGGGATTCCCACACATATTTTGGGAACTTTGGTCAAGCGCCATGCAAATGCTATATGTGGAGTCAAATCTTAAGCTGCTATAGCTCCATTAAAGTCAGTTATATACGACTTCACAGGAGCTATGCTGACCACATGCTCACGTTTAGAGTGATGATTATGCTGGAGGGACCCCAAGCAAAATTTCAAGTATATCTGGATGAAGTGGGGGTCCCAGTGTTGCAATAACACATGGTGACAATAGACATGCAGCCACCATGGTTGCTCCCCCACTAGGGTGTGTGTGGAAGATGGCCACTGTCATGCTTAGGGCCTAAATGTGTGCCTGACTGGTCTGGCTGGCCTGGCCCAGCTCAGCCCAGCCCAGCAACCTCTTCCCCTACCCCGCTCCTGGTGGGGGAACAGAACACACACAACCTGGTGGGGGCCCCACCCCCAGCGTTCCCCCAGCACTCCGCTCCCCACCATGACAGGCAACCATGGAGGCCAATCACAGGCTGCTATGGTGACCAGTCATGGTGGCCCCTGATCCCCGGTGGGGATGGGACCAAAAATAGACACACTGGCCAACTATGGCCTGCGTTAGTCTGCCTGGGTGGCCCTTGGACCGGGATTATCTGGGGGATGAATTTCAGCTAGACATCTACCCGGTCCGGGGCAGCAGGGGGCCCACATCTGGCGGCCCAGAAACAGACGTCCAGGTGAACCTCTGGCCCAGGCGGACCATAGTGGACCAGCATAACATCTATTTTCATGAACAGTGTGTCTGGGGCACATAAGGTATGTCTGGAAGAAGGAAGGATCTGGGTTAGAGAGATCAAAAGAAGAGGTTTGCTATTGTACAAGAAAGCGTAAATTAACATTTTAAAAATACAAATGTTGCTCTTCAGTGGAGTCTCCTATGAATGAGTAACAATCACAGAAAAAGTAGTCCGTGTAGGCTATTGGATAAGGTGTTGGACTTGGACCTCAGAGAGTAGGATTCAAATCTTATCTTAGCAATAAGCTTACTGGGTGGCCTTTGACACCTCATTATCTCTCCGCTTCATTTCCCCATCAGTAAAATGGGGATAATAATGACTTCCCTCACAAGGTTATTGTGAGGTTAAACTAGATTAGGAGTATAAAGCACTTCAAATGCTGCAAGTGTTATAAAAATAATCATCATCATAATAATTAATTAATACTCTGGCACTGTAGTGCCCAAGTATTACAAAACTCTACAGTGGATGAAAGCTAGGATTTCTGGGTTAAGAACTGGCCACAGAAAAGTGACATTTCAGCAAAACAACAACAATATTGAAAGCCTCCTCTCCCTTGCCCTAATATTCTTTCCAAAGGGGGATTGTGATTGGTCCAAGCTGCAATGATTGGTTCCTGACTTCTCCCAAGTTTGAGGAAATTTTGAAATTAAGTTCTGTTTGAGAGAATTTGGATGTTCAGACCCATCTAGTGGCAATGTGCCTGAGAAGCAGACATTATGAATCTGGAAGAATTCATACTTGGAGGAAGTTCAGATGCAGTGTTCTGATATGGGCCTACTTATGCATGGCATTTAAGGTTTAATGCAGCCAAAGGTTCCTCAGTCCCTGAGTCTAGCCCACCTTGGTGCACACAGGCAACAGAGCGGTCCTTCAGCCCATAGTACTGTCTTTTCATCTGCATCTGCATCTGCTACATTTAAAGAATTCCTAATCTTTCAAACTATGCCATTATCACCTAGGAGCATACCTCCCAACCATTCCAGCAGCCAAAAAGAGACAAGTTCTGTCCCCTTGGCCAATGCTCTGCCCCTCAGTAAACCAAACCCACCCTCTCATGCACATACATCTCCCAACGTTCAGGTGCATAAAATTTTTCATTTCAATTTTCATTTCATTTCAACTTTTATTTGTATCCCGCTCTCTCTCGCCTATGGTGACTCAAGGCGGCTAACAACAACAGTAGAAACATACAAAGAACCATAACAATTATAAATTCAGTACAAAACAACACAACCTAAATATAACCCCTCAATTATTACAATAACATAACATTTCATAACATCATCTCTCATCATTAACCATACCCGCTCCTTCCCTCACATAATCCAATATAATAACAATAAGTCAAAATTATTACAGTTTATCACAGTTTATCCATATCAACCCCTCCATATGCTCCATCCCTGCTGCCACCAGGAAAGGAGTCCATCAATTCCCCCTCTACCCTCCTGCTCTCAACAGGAGGGGGGACCACAACTTTACAATAATACAACAACAATCTAAATATCAAATACACATTTCTAAATCAACAAAATATAACCCCTCCATCTCTAACCTAATTCNAAACCCGGCGTTTAGCGATCCCGCTTGTAAGCGGGATCGTCTATAAATGCCCTGTGTCTTGACAAAGGGCCCAAGCCACCGCCCAGGCTACAAAACGCCATGGCCCGTGCAAATCCTGGGTCTGGCCCAGGGAAACATCTGGAAAGCATTTTCAAATTTGATGGGACCATGGTGGCCATGTGGATCAAAGCATGGCTTCCCGTGGTACCGTCACATCTGAAAATACCCCAGGTTTGGTAAGCATCCTGTTTCGTACAGGATATCCTGTTTTTTAGGGACTGGCTCAACATCCTGTATCAAACATATAAGGAACACTAGAAATCCTGTGTTCCCAAGCAAAGGCTGATGGCCCATCGAGAGCCACTGAAACCCCCACAGTGACAGCTACTGCAAGTCCCTCAACTTGGAGCCAGCCCCCATAAGCTGCCAGAACCAGCCGCTGGTCGGTGTGGGGGTCAGGAGGAGTCGTTGGGGAGGTGGTTGAGGGACCTGGGGGCAAAGCATTGTGTATTGGAGAAAACAGTGGCACTGGCCCTCCCTCAATTTGCATAATGGTACGTATTTAAATGTATGTAAATCATGTGTCCCATAGTTTTATGAACTAGACCTGGCAACCCTGTTCTTGACACTGAGGTGGATTGAACGTAGCTGTGAGGGATCCCCATCCCCCATGAGGAGATGCCTGTTTTTTCTTGCACTTGTAGCACAGTCTTTTGCTCAGTATTTTTCCTTTCAGTGTTTTTTTTTCTAGTACACCACTGTTGTGTTTTTTTCTCAATTCTCTTTTATTTGCTGGACTGCCCCCGTGGATACCTCTTCCTCTGGCCATCTCCCTTATGGCCATTGTGCCTCCACTTCTGAGAGTGAATTCTGTCCACTTGAGGGATTTCTCTTCTGCCATGGAGGACTAAATTTAAGGCTGGTTCAGAACAACTGTTCCATTTTCATGAACATTGCCACAAAAACAGAACAGTTGTCCAGTATTTTTGGTAAGAATTCTGATCAGAAAATATTCCTTTTAAAAAAAAAGCACCACAAGGCTATTTGCCTATGTAAACAATCACCACCATTTTGGACATGGGCAGCATCATTTTGTGCATGCTCAAGTGGCTTTTTATTTATTTATTTATTTATTTACTTATTTATTTTATTTGTTTAGTCCAATAGTAAAATCAGACCGAATGGAATGATTTTTCTGATTGAAATCAGTACTGGGCAAAAATCTGGATTCACCCCTACTCTAAATGCTGTTTCTTCACACTCTCGCACTGCCTTACCCTGGTGTATACTTTTTCCAGTTTAAGCCCATCATCCTGTTGTAATTTTTCAGACAGATTGCAGTTGCAGACACACACACACCCTCCCATTACATTTCTATCCTGGATCATGTATTCCTTAGGGGTGGGCATTCAGATTCAGATATAATCCGTAATGGCTCGTAACCAGTCGTTGCTGATTAATCTGTACTGAACTGCAACAGGCGCGTTTGCCACAGTTGCAGTTCAGTTCAAAATCCATAGATAGTTTTTTTTAAAAAAACAACTGTGCATGGACAAATAGCTGCCAGACCATTCTGCGCATGCACACCCTTTTCCAAAATGGCAGTGACAGCCGGTCTGTACATGTGCAAAATGGTCACTGCACATGTGCAGACTTGCTGCTCTTTTCCAAAATGGTGGTGACGCTGCCATTGGTAGCACCACCTTTTCCAAAATGGTGGTGATGCATGCACCTCTGGGGAAAAGGTGCGCATGCGCAAAAATTGTCCAGCAGCCGTTTGTGCACGTGCAGAGTTTAAAAAAATTTTTATTACTTTTTATTTTTAAATGGGTTTTAAAACATCCATAATATGGATCCCCATTTAAATACAGAAATTACATACTGCAGAGGCAAGAATAACTAGTATGGAAGACCATTCCTTAGACAACGAAGATCAAATTAAGAAAATGAAAGAATCCTTGGAATACCTGCTGGACAAGACAGAGGACTTGGAAAATCGTTCAAGAAGGTACAATTTAAGATTTACTGGTCTGCAAGAAGGGTTGGAGGGGGGAAACCCCGAAAACGTAATAGGGGAGCTATTGAAAGAATTGTTTCCTGATGCAGTAGACATACCTGAAGCTAGAATTGAGAGAGCCCACAGAACTGTGAGACAAAGAGCAAAGGAGGGCTAGAGCCCTTGTACAATCATAGTGAAGTTTCAGAACTATCAGGATAAAGAGAGACTTCTCCGTCTGGCAAGAGGTAAACAAAGGCTGGAGTTCCACAGCAAATTAATTAGAATTTTTCCTGATTATTCGGCGGCGATGGTCTCCAAATGAAGAAGGTGGGGGAAATTCTTTTCAATGTTACATGAAAGGCAGATGCAACCCCAGCTACTGTTTCCAACCTGCATGTCCATACTATGGAGGGGCAAACGCAGATTTTTCCAAGATCCAGACGAGCTGGAAATATTTCTGAAGGACAACAGCCAGCCTTAAAGAGTGAAAGCTGAAAAGGACAGAGCAGAGCGACATCGAAAGCAAGATAATGGAAAACCACGAGGACTAGGAGAGTGGAGTCCTCCAAAAACATTCAGAGCGGTGATGACTAATATAATGTTATTTAACATTGTTTTTGTTGGGTTATGAGCGGTATTGATACGTGACTGGAGGCCCCTGGGACACCCCCATTAGGTGCTTAAGGGCACTAACTGAGCATAAGGGTCTGGGAGAGGGAGGAACAGGCGAAGAAAAACACCACTGTGCCTGTCCAGTGTCTTAAGAGGGATAGAAATGGATCAGGGTGGGGGGAGAGAGGTGGTTAAAGTTTGATGGTCACTCAAAAGGTGGTAGATGGAGAAGATTGAATTATAGGCAGTCAAAAAACAAATGCAGTACAAAGAATCCAGGTAACAACAAAAGAAAGATTAATGATGGCTAACGCTGTAAAGACACTTACCTTGAACGTTAGAGGGCTAACCTCACCTGTGAAGCGTAGAAGAGTCAAAGAGCTCATATGGGAAACAAAGTGCAATGTTTTCTTCCTCCAGGAAGCGCATCTATTAGATAAAGATGTTTATAGATTTAAAAACAAGAAAATTGAGCAGCTATATGTATATTGTGCCCCTAGGAAAAAAGCAGGAGTCTTTGGGCGTTTATAGACGATCCCGCTTACAAGCGGGAGAGCTCCTGTCTCTTATACACATCTAGATGTGTATAAGAGACAGCAGCCCAGGTGCACTGGCTTCCTTGCCCCCCCTGCACCCCTGCATTAACTGCATAATGTTCTTTCTCTTCCTCCCTGCAGGTGACTCAGCGAGGCGGCAGGACAGGAGCAGCAGCAGCGGTGGCAGCAACCCGGCAGCGCAGGAAATCCCGGACAGATGGACGCAGGTGAGTCTTGGGACAGAGACTCTCCTGCTTATCATTTCACTTAATTTCTTGACATTCACCATCTTCCAAATGCCCTTTCAAGTGCTTTTCATAAGAGGTGCACCAGGAAGGCAGTACCTGAGGCTTGAATTCTGGTTGGGTTTTTTTTAATCTCTCTCCTAAAAGAGGGGCATTTTACCTCCTGAAAGAGGAACACTGAGGAACACTGGGATTCAGTCCAGCACCCAAAAAGGAACTGTCCCTCCTAAGCAGAGGCTGTAAGTAGCAAAGGTATTTCAAATCCAGCCACACAAGCACTTAATTCATGGGTGCTTAGCAACCACTTAAGACTTGGTACGTGACCAGGGCTGCAGCTTGAGCAAACACTATGCTTGATGATCACCTCCGCCCTGATTGAGTTTTATTTGCCAAAAAGGGGGCTTGGGAAAGGGGGGGGGGGGACACTTCTCTGGATCTTCATGAAGTCAGGGGGAAACATGCCTTCAAGGTGCCTGCATTCCTCTGAGATTTTGTGTAATTGACTGATAAGCCCTGAAGCAGGAGGAGGTATATTCCCCATTTAAGAGAAGATGAGCAGCAGGGTTAGGTGTGTGTCTTTCCACCCGGATGTGTCCGTCTCTCATTTCCGAGTCTGGCAGCTACAGGGTGCTAAGAGCGCTGTGTGTGTGTTTGTGGTGCCTGTGTGAGTCTGAGAATGCCGCGTGTGCACACGTGACCGTGCGAACACAGTTCTGACTTGTGACCAACCTGGGAAAAGGCCCCGCGAGGCCTGAAAGCTTACATACCCTCACCAACAGAAGTCGGTCCATTAAAAGATATCCTCGGAACTACTGTGTCTCCAGCTGAACACCCACTGGCAGCATTTTCGAGTTGATCTTTACTTTTATTGAAACATCCTTCTTTTCAATAAGTCGTTGCCAGCCACACAGGTTATTCTAGCTAATAGCAGCCATTCATCCACTGCATTCACTTATCGCTCTTTCTGTTCCCATACACGGCAAAGCATCCTCATGGTCTCTGCCAGAAGCCACATCATAAACAAGAAGGACTCTCCATAAACATTCAAACCATCTGGATGTGAGTTTGTGCAGGCACCAGCAATTAAACAGCACTCACTTTCTCACACAGTGCCTAGAGGGGGTCAGGTTGCATAATGGGATTGAGGAGGACATGCCGTGATAATCTCAGTTTCTCCATAGCCCAGACTAGGTTTTTTCAGCCTAAAAGGCCATTCTTAGCAGCAGCCTTTCGTATATGCATAGTTGGATTATTTAGTTTATTTATTTGTCACGACCCAACGGGTCATTTGACAGAAACATATACAAAAGAAATATACAAAAATAAAACCAAACACTTAACAACACTTTAACCAATATAAACAATACACAACCCTATATGCATAGACTGCAAGTTCCCCACATCTCCTTATTCGCTCACTTACCCATGCCCCACATCAAAGCCTACTTAGAAGGGGCGGTCCTTCTTTGGGTGTTGAATCTCACTGTTCCTCATACAAGGGATCAAAATATCACTTTAAGGAGAGAGTGAGACCGCAGAATACAAACCTTAGGGACCTCTTTAATGGTTGTTTCCCAGGAAAAGATGTTGGAAGGACAAGAAACTACGTGAAATGATAAGCAGTAGAGCTTCTGTCCCTCTTGGTGCACTGGAATGTTGACAGGTGTATCATGTAAGTATGCAAGGGGCAGAGCCTATTCACTGACGGGTAGGGCTTATTGACCAAGGGGACGAAGCTTGTTCTTGGTTGGCCACCTGAAGAGTTGGGACGTATGCTTACCTTCCCTGTTTTACAATACAATGAACTTTGGCTTTGTGCTTTGCTGAATTAGTGTTTCTTTTAGGATGTGCACCCTTCCCCAGGGGGACATCAAGGCCTACACACCAGAGAGTCTTACATAAGCCTTTGTAGGAGGAGTTAAGCGGTGCATTGTCCATATGCTGACACTGCCCAGGAGCAAATTCTACCTTAGGTGAAAAAGGACAACAACAAGACTTAAGCACTGGCTTCTTTGCTCTCTTCCTGGACAACCCTTACCTCCGTTCTCTTCTCCTGAATAGCCTGTTCACAGCTGAAGCACCAGGGGCCATAGCATGTGCATGTGTAACTCCAGGAGGGGCTATAATTTCCATATGTTGGGTTCAGTTAGGGACTCCCATCAAAGATCTGGGCAGAGGCAAACTTTGACCTTGCTTCAAGTAAAATTTTAACAAATGAAAAAAACAATTTACTTAACAAAAGTACATGTTTGCTGGGGGGGGGGCGGGGTAGTAGAAGTTTAGTGATCCCGAACCAACAAGTCCACCCGATTCCAACAATTGTAGTTCCTCCACAAAAGGGTGTGAAGGGGCCTGAGATCTTGGCAGATGCAGCACTGTTGTTCACCAGTACAAAGATCTGGATTTCTTATTCTTTGCAACAAAACTCTGGTATAGGTTACACAGGGCTAGGAATGTTGGGACTGGTCCCATGCCCTGCAGATTCTGTGTACAACTACCCGCATGCACATGCACACAGTTTTCACATGGCACAATGGAGGTGTGCAGGTGCGCGTGCACACACACACACACACACATGCGTGCGGGATCTGCAGGGCATGGGATTAGCCCCGCGGTCAGCAGCATCCAGACCAGCTCTCATTCAGTCACCACAGCGTCTCAGTCCAAAATGGCTTCTGAAGCCCTGCAAGCCTTCTGCCCACGATGAAGCCCCACCTAAGTGGCTTCAACTAGCAAGTCTGAGTAAACTCATACAGGTTACGCATGTGGATGGAGCACCCATGGACTTAGCACTGTGGGAAAATGCAACATTTTAAAGGCATCTCTGAAAGGCTGAAGATTCCTCTAAAGCCTTGGTGCCTTAGGTCAAATGTCTATGGTTCAACAGGTCTTGTTAGACTCCATGCAATATTTTTCTAGGTCCAGGACAAACTCATAACCCGGTCCCCAATCCATCCCATCTCAAACGGAAACTAATAACAAACAGTTTGCTGTCTCCTGTCTCTGGGATTGGATCACAGACTTTTGATGTACCTTGGAGAACCTGGACCAGCTCATCGTTTGGAAGGCTGCTATTATTCTAACAGTACTTCTGATTGGCTCAAGTAAATCTTCCAAAGTCTGGACATTGCAGTAGATACAAACATACTCACCAAGCTAGGATTATATAAATAACTAAAATCTCCACAATGATGAGCTGATGGACCCTTTGGACCACTAGCCCCTCACCCCACCCGCCCCCTACCCCTTTGCTTGGGTCCTGGCCTAATATGTCTCTACTCCATTTCTAAACCATCAAGAAAAAGTTTCTATTCAGGGGCAATGTGCGATCCTGGTTCAACATGGGGTGATAATAGACATGACGGGGGCCTGCTATGGCCTGCCTGAACCAGCTGCCTGAACCAGCCCGGGTAGGCACCTGGCCTGGATGTGGTCCCCTGGAAGATCCAGGGACAAGGGCCGCCCAGGCTGGCCAACGCAGGGCATAGCAGGCCCGCATGTCTGTTTGCAGCCCATCCGCAGTTGGGGATCAGGGGCCACCATGGCCAGCAGCCACGAGCTGCCTGTTATTGGCCACCATGTCTGCCTGTCACGGGGGTGGGGGGTGGAACACTGTGGGTGTGCTGGGAGGGAGGTACGCCCACGCGTTTGTTCTCTTCCCCCACCAGGGGTACGGCACGGGAGGGTTTGCCAGCCAGCCCAGTCAGGTGCACATTTATATGGTGCCCGACCTGACGCCGCAAGGGACGGCTCCCCTCCCAGAGCGTGTAGTCAGCACGCCAGCTGCACTTTTACTTTTACCCAAGAAGGGGTACTGAGTGAAGGGGACACTGAGACCTCACATTTGATTAAGGGTATTTTCAGACATGACAGCACACCACACCGTCATGCTTTGATCCGTGTTGGCAACCCAGGGTGGGGCAAGGGCGGGTGATGTGTGGATGTGGGTCTGCACAGCCCCACCCCCGGTGCTTCTGAGCACGCCCCCCCCCTCTGATGGGCAGTCACAGCAGCCTATGAGGCCGCTGCACCCGCCCGGAACAGCCCCAGACCCGGGTCAGGTGGAGCAGGCCATCAAACGTTACAGCCCGCTCTACCCTGGTCTGGAGTTGCCTTGTACAGGCCGATGCAGCGCTTTGGCTGGACTGTGGGCGTTTATAGACGAGACAAAAAAGGCGGCTGATCCTTTGATCAGCCGCCTTTCTTGCCGCTCGTCTACATGCCTGGGCTGCTTTTTAATCCACGTCGGAGGGGGCAGGCGATCCTGCCCCCTCCGACGCGGATTCCCGGAGTGCCGGCTTTACGCCGCACTTCCTGGTCCCGTGCGAGAGTGCGCATGCGCAGAAGGGCGCGCATGCGCAGAAGGGCGCGCATGCGCACTCGCACTCTGCGCCGTGTCTGAACATCAGACACGGCAC
>QEPC01014892.1:3244202-3278910 GCA_003113815.1 Sphenodon punctatus | reverse complement strand
CGCACTCGCGCACGGGACCAGGAAGTGCGGCGTAAAGCCGGCACTCCGGGAATCCGCGTCGGAGGGGGCAGGATCGCCTGCCCCCTCCGACGCGGATTAAAAAGCAGCCCAGGCATGTAGACGAGCGGCAAGAAAGGCGGCTGATCAAAGGATCAGCCGCCTTTTTTGTCTCGTCTATAAACGCCCTTAATTGGGATACTAGGAACAAGTAGATTTACTATGCGAAAGATTCTTAAGGACACTGAGGGTAGATTCCTTATGGTTCTTGGAAGTATGAAGGGAGAAGCAATTTAATTGGTTAATCTATATGCACCTAATGAAAACACCCTTGCCTTTTTACAGGGAAAAATCAAAAAAATCCTAGAGCATGCTGAGGGGAGAATAATTATACAGGGAGACCTGAACTCGCCACTGACCTGGTGAGATCACTCCGCAGCCAGGCCATTGAAAAATGTGGCAAAACAAGAGAAACCAATTACTCAGAGATAATGGCTTGATAGATATTTGGAGGCAACTAAACCCGACGCACAGAGAGTATTTATTACTTACTACTCAATCCCCCACCAGGTATTTACAAAAATTGATCATATTCTGATCTCATCCAAGGATGTTGTGGCTTGCAGGAGTGCATTTATCAAACCTGTAGCTCTGTCAGACCATCATGGCATTCTCGCAACCTTCAACTGGAAACCCCAGAGGGAGCTAGAGAGCAACAACCACTGGCAAATGGATAGAACACTTGGCCATAATAAATTCTCCCAGGTTCAAATTAAGCAGTGCATTGAGGAATATTATGAATTAAACAAGGGATCAGTGGGCTCTCCGAATATAATATGGGAGGCGGCGAAAGCCGTAACCAGGGGAAACATAATATCATTAAATGCAGCAATAATTTTTTTAAAGGGAAGTATTAAAAGGTCTATACGAACAGTTAAGAATAGCAGAATATAAATTGAAGCAAAACCCCTCACAAAAATTACATAAGGAATTGCTGAAATTAAGGGAAGCTATTAATAAGGAAAAAAAAACAACCAAGAAAATTAAAAATAGTTAGAGCCAGATATTTTGATCAAAATAACAAATCGGGAAGGGCCCTTGCTAGGTTAGCAAAGAGGGCAACTCAAAAGCATGTGATAACTGAAATCCACAAGACCAACGGTACTGTGACCAGAAACACAGGGGAAATTAAGGAGGAATTTAGAAAGTTTTATGAAGAGTTACCCTCCACTACGAGCCGATAACTAGAAGCAATAAACGGGTTTTTAAGCAAGTATAAGCTCCCAAGGCTCAATGACACCCAACAGAAATATTTAAATTCACCAACTGATATAGAAGAGGTCAAAGCAGTGATAAAAAATATGCCAAAAAATAAGGCAGCAGGCCCTGATGGGTTACCCAGCGAATTTTACCAGAGTCTGGTGAATGAGCTAGCCCCATCACTGACAGAGGGCTTTAATCATGTTTTGATTCTTGACAGAAAAAGCCATGCCAGTTTCCTTTTATGAGGCCAGAATCACTGTTATACCAAAACCAGGCCGTGACCTGGATCTATGTGGGAGCTACAGACCCATCTCCCTATTGAACAATGATTATAAAATATTTGCCAAGTGCCTAGCTAATCGTTTGGCAGCAATAATAGGTGAATTGATACATTCTGATCAGATGGGATTTATTCCAGGCCGCTTGGGGATGGATAATGTCAGGAAGGCGGTAAACATAATGCATCACCTCAGCATCATAGGCTGGTGGCTGACCAGCATTGAGAGTGTCAACTGATGCTGACAAGGCTTTTGACAGGGCGGAGCCACAATTTCTCTTTCAAATTATGATTGCTATGGGTTTGGGGGGTAATTTTCTTAACTGGATGAGAGCTATATACAAAGCCCCACACTCTAGAGTTCAGATTAACAATAGTGTTTTGACCCTTTTCCGTTTATTGAGGGGAACCAGACAAGGCTGCCCGTTGTTGCCAATGCTGTTCGATTTAGCACTGGAGGGATTGGCATGTGCAATCAGGCAGGAGGACAGAATCAAAGGAGTGAAATAGGAAACGAACAATATAAATTAGCGCTGTTCGCGGATGATATGATTCTGTTCATTAGTGACCCATTGTAATCGATAGATGTGCTAACAGAGCTAATAGATAACTTTGGTTCAGTGTCTGGGTACAAAATAAATTTTGAGAAATCACACACATTAATATATGGAGAGGACCAGGAGCAGAGACAAGCAATAAGGGACAAGATAAAATTTACTGAGCAGGAAGAGAAAATAAAATATCTAGGAGTGAATTTAACAAAAAAACCTGAAAAATTTATACAAATACAATTTCCCAGAGCTATTGCAGAGGATAGCCGGGGAAGCTAGATCTTGGAAAGAATTAGCGTGTAGCTGGCTGGGAAAGGTCAATTTATTCAAAATGATAGTTTTGCCAAAGATCCTGTACCCAAGGATGGCCCTTCCAGTGTACTTACCCGAATCTTTTTTTACCCAAATCGACAAGTTGATGTCCAAAGTAGTATGGACTCATAAGAAACCTAGAATAGGGAGAGCGTTATTAATGAGACCTAAGGAGGGGGGAGGGTTAAACCTGTCAGATTTTAGACTTTACCACAAAGCTGCGGTCCTCAGTGCACTTAAAGCTTGGTACCATAGTCCAACGCACCAGAAATGGATTCAGGTGGATGCACACAACGTAGGAGTAGTAGACTTCAAACATTACCTAACAGATGTAGGCCAGATCAAGAGCAAAAGTTGGAAAGACCACCCATTCGCATGGGAGGTATGGAAAGCCTGGAAAGGGATGCTTAAAAAAATTAAGAAAACATTGGGGGCCTCACCGTACTCCCCAATCAATCTTAAAGTGTTAGTAGATCAAGGCACGGCAACAGAGCTGCGGGATAAACTACATCAGAAAAAAATATACAAGGCAGAACAGTTATTTGTAGAGGGGGTCTTTTCTACCCAAGAGGCATTAGAGGTGAAACTGCAGACCAAAGTAGACGCCTATCAGTTTCTTCAGCTTAAAAGTGCCTTTACTCAAGCAGGGGTTGTCAAGGGGTATAGTAGGGAACCGCATAGGTTAGAAAAAATCCTATTGGAAATAGCAAGTAACAGGGGTAGATTAGGTAGGATTTAGTGGGCTATGAAGTTGACATGGTACAAGGAAGATCTAGCGTTTATTGGGTCATGGGAAAAGGATTTAGGATTGAAGTTCACAGAAACACAAGTGGAAGGGGTCATAGCCCACTTCAATCAGTGTGCATCATCTTTGGAAGCTAGAGAGACATAAGTGAAACTCACATTAAGATACTATTTGACGCCAATACAATTTAAGCATACAGACAGAACAGGGTCAGGGATGTGCTGGAGAGGGTGTGGAGAGGAGGGAACACTCCTTCACTGTTGGTGGGAATGCCACAAAGTTCAGAGTCTTTGGAGGGTGGTCTGTAAATACATGGAAGAAATGGCGGGATTTCAGATACCCTTTCGCCCAGAACTGGCCTTACTAGGACTGTATCCGGACCAGTCCATAACGAAGAAAGTTAAGGAACAATGCTCTGTATTCTGTTTGGCGGCAATCAACATAATTGCAAGGAACTGGAAGTCAGAGAGCTTACTAAGTGAAGGAGAATGACTAAATCGGATATGGTTCGTCTTCTCAATGGAAAGACTGATAGCGAAATGGCTAGGCTGAATGGAGAAGCTACAGATTCGTTGGAGTCCATGCCTCCGAGTTATTCAGGACAAACCTTGTCCCCTGATGAAAGAGACTACCTGTTTGACTTTTATATTTAGGCAAGTTCCAGTAAATGACTGTGGGATGGGGGGGTCACACACACCCCTCAAGTTTGAGTTGGCCATGAGTTAAGGTTGATCCCCGGGTAGGTTTGAAACCGGGAGAGTTACGCCCAGAAGTTCGCCTGGGAAAATAAAACAAAGAGCTAGCACGGGTGCAAGGTGGGAAACTTTGAAAGATTGTTTAAAGGAAAAAATAACTATATTGTGTAATAGTAATACACTATATATAATATCTTGAAAATCTTGCAATAAATAAATAAATACAGAAATACAGAAATTACAATTACGTATCCGAAATAGATATGTACCCATAATTTCATCCATAAGACTGCCCCTTGTATTCATGCAGGGCACCATAGTCACAGTGTCCAGTGAAGTCATGAATTCAGCCACTGGCCCAGGCTCCTTCTCTTTTTGTGCATAAAAGCACAAAATTTTACAATAAAAAGTAATCAAAAAATGAAATGCTTTTTGAATCTTTCCACCCCTCTGTCATACTACTTTAAATCCTCCTTGCTTAGTCTGAATGACAGCAGTTGATCATCTGCTTGGTCCTCCGTTAGGCAGTTTAATGTGTTAATCTGCTCTTCTGGTTTTACATTTTAACCCAGAAGCTATTGGGCCCTGTTCAAACCTACGCTTCCATTTGGGCCACCCACTGTGTGTTGCAAATGGAAATACCACAGGAGACTGCATGTCAAAGGAAGCTGCCATCATTTCCTCCCATATAATTAGTTAATGACTTTCTTCTCACCTTCACGGTCCTCCATAGGTCATGGTTTTTCCAGCGCCTTTATCCTTCCAGAACACGTAGATATCTGCAATCTGCTGCACTGCCACCATGTCATCTTATTGGAGGGATATAGGTCCTTGCAGGAAGGAAGTATAGACACCTCAGGTGTAGGATTAATCAAGAACAAACTGCTTTATTAAGTATCTACAGAGAGAGTGGTCTGCTGGCTTGTCAAGAAGGCTGACCCATTTCCCCCAGAGCACAGGAGTGATAACATGCTCCTCTTTGACTCAGGAACCAGTTAGTCCTCAGCACATACAGGACATGGTAAGGATCATTTTACATAACATTCAGAAGGTGGGTATAACTATATGCCACTTCCTAGTCTAAAAGTGTTGTGTGAATGACTCTTAGGTAGCCCAGTCCTACAGCTGGGAACATATGGAACCCAGAGGTTCAAGATCACATTCTCAAAACAAGGTTGCAATTTGGACTGTCACAAATTTTGTATGGTCTTATCTGTAGAAAGCCCTGAAGTTACTAAGCATAATATACTTCACATCTCTGAAAGTCAGGCCTAAAACATGTAGAATACAAATCCTGATTTTAATATTTTTTTATTTCATTTTTCTTGGGGGTTTTTTTTAATGGTGTCTCTAAATTCCTCGTCCAAGATTCCACTGTGAGTCAGTGACACACTGAGGATTAGAGCTCAGGAGTTCAGTAGCTCCATATCTCCCAACAGTTTAGGGGGGACAGTCCATCTTTGGGTGCTGAATCCCAGTGTTCCTGTTTCAGGGAATCAAAGTCTCTTAAGTAGAGAGAGAGATTGATATTGAAGCCTCAAGTGCCACTTCGGTCACTTCCCAAGAAAAGTGCTTGAGAGGACAATAAGGAGATGATGGAAAGTAGGGCTGTGCTTGCATGGGATCAAGTATTTGCACTTGCATCTGTATTTGTATTTGTGGTTTTACTATATGCATTTATTTACAAGTGAAGGAGTCCGAGTGAGAGAGAGAAAGAGAAAGGAGGGAGTGAGTGAGAGTGTGAGAGAAGGAAGGAGTGTGTGTGTGTGTGTGTGTATGAGAGAGAGACAGAGAGAGAGAGAGGTATGTGTGTGTGTGTGTGTGTGTGTGTGTAAGAGGGAGAGATGGGTTTACTTCCTCTCTCCCAGCATTTCCCCCTCCCATGGCTGTCATTCCTTCTCTCCCCCCATGCCCCTACCTCTCCCCATGGCTGCCCCCTCTTCACCTGCCCCTCATGGGTCCTGGAAGGGAGGAGAAAGCCACCGTCCAACCCAAGGAGAGACCCACCAGAATATTTCTGCTGTCCCCTCCTGCAAAGCAGCCTAACTATGCCTCTGATTGACTACCAGCCTCCACCCCCACCCCCACCCCACCCCCAAAGAAGACCCAGGCCTAGCAGCATCTGAGGGAAAGGCCCACCCGGCCAAGAAAATACCTTTTCCCCATCTCCCCCAGTCTGAGCTCATTTGCACTGCTGAGGGCTGTATCCCTGGGCCTGAGGTTCGGTTCCTCACTCCTGCTTTCATGGGGGGTGCTGTGCCTGTGTGAGGACAATTCTCTTGGATCAATAACCGTGGGGCAACCAACGAGAATGCTGCTCTGCATGCCTTTGCTGTAGAAACACCATGGGTAGATGGTGCTTGCAAGAGGGAATTCAGAGCTGACCTCAGAGGCCACAACAATATGAGGGAAGAGGTGGTCTTTTAGATACCTGGGGCTCAAGCTGTTAGGTCAAAAACAGCACCTTGGATTGTGCCCAGAGAAAGCTATTGGTAGCCAGTGCAGAGTCTGGAGTCTGGAGCACTGGTGTAATGTGCTCCCAGCAACCCGCCCCCCAGCAGAAGATGTACTGCCATATTCTGCACCAACTGCATCTTATGAACAGTCATAAACGGCAGCCCCACACAGAGCACATTGCAGTAGTCTAGCCTCAAGGTTACAAAGGCATGGACAACAGTGGTCAAATCCATAGTCTGATTAAAAAAAAGGACGCAGCCTTCTCACCAGATGTAATGGTGAAAAGCACCCCTGGCCACTGCTGTAACTTGGTGATCTAGGTGTAGCAATGGATCCAAAAGCACCCTAAGGCTGTGAACCTGAGGAGGCTGGACCCCCTCAATAATGTGGATCCCTACATCTCCCAGGTCACAAGGCTGAAGGCTGGCCAGCCATCATCAGTTCAGTCTTGTGTGGATTCAGCTTCAATCAGCTCACCTGCCTCCAGTCCCGAACAGCAGTCAGGCACTGGGTAAGCACTGCAGAGGACCTGGGACAGATGAAAAGGAGAGATGGAGCTGAGCGTCATCATCATACTGATGGCACCTGACTCCAAATCGCCATACAACTTCACCCAGGGGCCTCAGATACACATTGAACAAGAGTGGGGACAAGATGGAACTCTGCAGGATCCCCAAGGGAGCTCCCAAAGGACAATGAGCCACCGCCCTTCATCACCCTCAGGGTTCTCTATCCAGGAATGAACGGAACCACCAGTGGCGGCTCCCCCTGCAGGAAATTTAGGGCAGTGCCCCCCAAAGCACTGCGGGGGCCACCGGCGCCGAAACTGTTTTGTTTAAAAAAAACCAAAAAATGTGCCGCTTATGACAGCTACAGCAGCCTCTGAGCTGCTGCAGAGGCTGCTGTAGTTGTCACTGTGTTCTTCTCCCTTTGGGGACCCACCCACTCCACTGGGAGTGGGTCCCCGAAGGGACAAAAAGGCTGCTGCTCAGCCGGCTGAACTCCTCCGTCCACAGCACGCATGGGATGTGCTGTGGAGGGAGTGGCTAGCCTTTCCATTGCGCTCAATGGGCGCAATGGAAGATCTCGTCAGGGCTTTTGCCTGTCTCTTATACACATCTAGATGTGTATAAGAGACAGGCTAATAGATAACTTTGGTTCAGTGTCTGGGTACAAAATAAATTTTGAGAAATCACACACATTAATATATGGAGAGGACCAGGAGCAGAGACAAGCAATAAGGGACAAGATAAAATTTACTGAGCAGGAAGAGAAAATAAAATATCTAGGAGTGAATTTAACAAAAAAACCTGAAAAATTTATACAAATACAATTTCCCAGAGCTATTGCAGAGGATAGCCGGGGAAGCTAGATCTTGGAAAGAATTAGCGTGTAGCTGGCTGGGAAAGGTCAATTTATTCAAAATGATAGTTTTGCCAAAGATCCTGTACCCAAGGATGGCCCTTCCAGTGTACTTACCCGAATCTTTTTTTACCCAAATCGACAAGTTGATGTCCAAAGTAGTATGGACTCATAAGAAACCTAGAATAGGGAGAGCGTTATTAATGAGACCTAAGGAGGGGGGAGGGTTAAACCTGTCAGATTTTAGACTTTACCACAAAGCTGCGGTCCTCAGTGCACTTAAAGCTTGGTACCATAGTCCAACGCACCAGAAATGGATTCAGGTGGATGCACACAACGTAGGAGTAGTAGACTTCAAACATTACCTAACAGATGTAGGCCAGATCAAGAGCAAAAGTTGGAAAGACCACCCATTCGCATGGGAGGTATGGAAAGCCTGGAAAGGGATGCTTAAAAAAATTAAGAAAACATTGGGGGCCTCACCGTACTCCCCAATCAATCTTAAAGTGTTAGTAGATCAAGGCACGGCAACAGAGCTGCGGGATAAACTACATCAGAAAAAAATATACAAGGCAGAACAGTTATTTGTAGAGGGGGTCTTTTCTACCCAAGAGGCATTAGAGGTGAAACTGCAGACCAAAGTAGACGCCTATCAGTTTCTTCAGCTTAAAAGTGCCTTTACTCAAGCAGGGGTTGTCAAGGGGTATAGTAGGGAACCGCATAGGTTAGAAAAAATCCTATTGGAAATAGCAAGTAACAGGGGTAGATTAGGTAGGATTTAGTGGGCTATGAAGTTGACATGGTACAAGGAAGATCTAGCGTTTATTGGGTCATGGGAAAAGGATTTAGGATTGAAGTTCACAGAAACACAAGTGGAAGGGGTCATAGCCCACTTCAATCAGTGTGCATCATCTTTGGAAGCTAGAGAGACATAAGTGAAACTCACATTAAGATACTATTTGACGCCAATACAATTTAAGCATACAGACAGAACAGGGTCAGGGATGTGCTGGAGAGGGTGTGGAGAGGAGGGAACACTCCTTCACTGTTGGTGGGAATGCCACAAAGTTCAGAGTCTTTGGAGGGTGGTCTGTAAATACATGGAAGAAATGGCGGGATTTCAGATACCCTTTCGCCCAGAACTGGCCTTACTAGGACTGTATCCGGACCAGTCCATAACGAAGAAAGTTAAGGAACAATGCTCTGTATTCTGTTTGGCGGCAATCAACATAATTGCAAGGAACTGGAAGTCAGAGAGCTTACTAAGTGAAGGAGAATGACTAAATCGGATATGGTTCGTCTTCTCAATGGAAAGACTGATAGCGAAATGGCTAGGCTGAATGGAGAAGCTACAGATTCGTTGGAGTCCATGCCTCCGAGTTATTCAGGACAAACCTTGTCCCCTGATGAAAGAGACTACCTGTTTGACTTTTATATTTAGGCAAGTTCCAGTAAATGACTGTGGGATGGGGGGGTCACACACACCCCTCAAGTTTGAGTTGGCCATGAGTTAAGGTTGATCCCCGGGTAGGTTTGAAACCGGGAGAGTTACGCCCAGAAGTTCGCCTGGGAAAATAAAACAAAGAGCTAGCACGGGTGCAAGGTGGGAAACTTTGAAAGATTGTTTAAAGGAAAAAATAACTATATTGTGTAATAGTAATACACTATATATAATATCTTGAAAATCTTGCAATAAATAAATAAATACAGAAATACAGAAATTACAATTACGTATCCGAAATAGATATGTACCCATAATTTCATCCATAAGACTGCCCCTTGTATTCATGCAGGGCACCATAGTCACAGTGTCCAGTGAAGTCATGAATTCAGCCACTGGCCCAGGCTCCTTCTCTTTTTGTGCATAAAAGCACAAAATTTTACAATAAAAAGTAATCAAAAAATGAAATGCTTTTTGAATCTTTCCACCCCTCTGTCATACTACTTTAAATCCTCCTTGCTTAGTCTGAATGACAGCAGTTGATCATCTGCTTGGTCCTCCGTTAGGCAGTTTAATGTGTTAATCTGCTCTTCTGGTTTTACATTTTAACCCAGAAGCTATTGGGCCCTGTTCAAACCTACGCTTCCATTTGGGCCACCCACTGTGTGTTGCAAATGGAAATACCACAGGAGACTGCATGTCAAAGGAAGCTGCCATCATTTCCTCCCATATAATTAGTTAATGACTTTCTTCTCACCTTCACGGTCCTCCATAGGTCATGGTTTTTCCAGCGCCTTTATCCTTCCAGAACACGTAGATATCTGCAATCTGCTGCACTGCCACCATGTCATCTTATTGGAGGGATATAGGTCCTTGCAGGAAGGAAGTATAGACACCTCAGGTGTAGGATTAATCAAGAACAAACTGCTTTATTAAGTATCTACAGAGAGAGTGGTCTGCTGGCTTGTCAAGAAGGCTGACCCATTTCCCCCAGAGCACAGGAGTGATAACATGCTCCTCTTTGACTCAGGAACCAGTTAGTCCTCAGCACATACAGGACATGGTAAGGATCATTTTACATAACATTCAGAAGGTGGGTATAACTATATGCCACTTCCTAGTCTAAAAGTGTTGTGTGAATGACTCTTAGGTAGCCCAGTCCTACAGCTGGGAACATATGGAACCCAGAGGTTCAAGATCACATTCTCAAAACAAGGTTGCAATTTGGACTGTCACAAATTTTGTATGGTCTTATCTGTAGAAAGCCCTGAAGTTACTAAGCATAATATACTTCACATCTCTGAAAGTCAGGCCTAAAACATGTAGAATACAAATCCTGATTTTAATATTTTTTTATTTCATTTTTCTTGGGGGTTTTTTTTAATGGTGTCTCTAAATTCCTCGTCCAAGATTCCACTGTGAGTCAGTGACACACTGAGGATTAGAGCTCAGGAGTTCAGTAGCTCCATATCTCCCAACAGTTTAGGGGGGACAGTCCATCTTTGGGTGCTGAATCCCAGTGTTCCTGTTTCAGGGAATCAAAGTCTCTTAAGTAGAGAGAGAGATTGATATTGAAGCCTCAAGTGCCACTTCGGTCACTTCCCAAGAAAAGTGCTTGAGAGGACAATAAGGAGATGATGGAAAGTAGGGCTGTGCTTGCATGGGATCAAGTATTTGCACTTGCATCTGTATTTGTATTTGTGGTTTTACTATATGCATTTATTTACAAGTGAAGGAGTCCGAGTGAGAGAGAGAAAGAGAAAGGAGGGAGTGAGTGAGAGTGTGAGAGAAGGAAGGAGTGTGTGTGTGTGTGTGTGTATGAGAGAGAGACAGAGAGAGAGAGAGGTATGTGTGTGTGTGTGTGTGTGTGTGTGTAAGAGGGAGAGATGGGTTTACTTCCTCTCTCCCAGCATTTCCCCCTCCCATGGCTGTCATTCCTTCTCTNCGTGGTAGCTCGCTTCACTCTGGGTCTGGCGGCTGGCTCCCAACCGTGGTGGGGCTTAGGCCAGGATGTCACTTGGGGATTTCTGGTGAAAGCCAGACCGCAGTAACATCTGGCGGACCTTTTTAAATGTGATGTTGGGCATGGATTACTTCATGCTAAAGCAAATTAATCATGCCTGTCACATGTGAAAATACCCGCTGTTACCAGTACTGGAGAGAGGGAGAGCAGGATGTCTGGGGGTAGGATCTTCCAGGGGTAGGAGTCTTCAGTCCTCCCACCTCCTCCCCCAGTAATCACTCAGTTCTTCTAGCACTATTCATTGGGGCACAGTCAAACTTGCAAGTCAAAAGGCTCTTCAGCTGATTATTTCAATTTATTTTAGAACAGACACTGCAAAGTTTTGCTACAGAGCATAAGTATAGAGAAGACAAATAAGAAGGCTGTATATCCATGAGAGGGATTTGGTAAATATATAATATCATGATTCTCAACTCTCCCAATCTGTCAGGTGCCCTTGTGTGTTTGTGTTTTCTGTCACCGTTCACCAGGGCTTCAACCAAGCTTGCCCGTCCCTGGAACAGCCAAGATCAAGGTGTTCTCCATCTGTGCATGCTTGACATCACTCAAATGAGGTTGCCAATGAAAACAGAGGTAACTCAATATGAGGTGCCATCAAATGTTGGCAAAGTAAAGGACAATTCAATAGTTCCTGCTTATCTTGGCTAAATCTGCCGGCTTGGGTTTTAGAATGTCCTGAACTGCTAAGTTTGGAAAGTTCACTGTGCAGCTTTATTCAAGTGTGTTGTTCAGTCCAGCTTCAGTCTTGAGCTGTTCTTAAAAAGGGTAACTGAGGGGGGGAAAGTACCTCTCACTGAATTTGCGGAGAAAGGAATGGATTTTTAATGTGTTCCATGAGATATATATATATATTAAATAGAAATTTTCTCTTTATTGATAATTCAAAAGGGAATGTACAAATGCACATATTTAGTATCACTGCATATTATCATAACCATGATATTTGAACTCTGACCAGCTGCAGCAACGGATAGTTACTTTCCCATTGTTTTAGCTACTCTGCAGATATTTGGATCTCGCTCATCACCATTGCATCTGAGCTAGAACCTCATTCAGACCCATGTCCAATGCAGCTGGACTCTTCTAAGCCCAGATTCAGGGCTGCCCGTAGCAGACGGGCAAGTCCCACAAGGCTTGCTCTTTTCTCTGCTTCCAGAGACTCCGCAATGCCCCCTGTTTCCATCAGGGCCAGGCATGAGGGTTCCAACGCCTTCCGGTGGGGCACCAAACATGATACATGACCACATCTAGGGCCAAAGCCCCACTGACGGTGCCCCTCAGGGGGTGAGACTACAGGGGGGCCTCATATTTTATTTTCACTCTGAGCCCAACAAATTCTAAGGCCAGCCCCGTCCAGACTCAGTGTGTCTGATTAGCCTCACCCCTTAATGACATCTTGGCATTCTGTAAGGAGCAGGAATATATCAGAAAAGGGATGTGTTGCTAAGACATTCCCCACCCATTTGCAGCATGTCTACATCCCCTATGGAGCACCATGATATCACAATGCTCTGTGGGTGGCTGAGGCCCTACTGAAGCTAGGGAGCCTGCCACAGCCACAGGGGCTTGTGTGGAGAGTGCGCCTGATCTGGACAAGGTCTAATGGGACCAGTTGGGTTCCATCGAGCTCAGATCAGGTTGCGGGCCTTTAATCTCAGCAGCACCAATTTTGCTTAGCAAAGGTCATGAGCCATCTCCAACAGATTGACGATAATGTAAAAGACGCGTGTGGGTGAGTAGGTCATGTCCTCCCCTTCCTGGTATGTGTGGTATTTAGGTCCCGTCTCTGCCATACATACATGTCTGAACACTTTAATCCCGTTTCTCTTTGGCACATTGCCCTTCCTCCCCCTCTCCTCTTGCCCCTTGTTACTTTTCCATTTTGGAAATTTCTCCTTTCTCAGTGTGGAGCTAGGGACTTGGCATCGATGCTTCTTCTCATGTCTCCCCTAGCTTTAAGGACCCATTGTCCAAGATGCGGGTGGTAGGGGTGGGACTTCCAGTTTCAGTTTTAACTGAAACAGGCTGAAAATGGCTGTTTCGATTTAAAACCGAAGGAACCGAAATCTGGGCCCTCTCGGTTCCCAGTTTTTTGATCTTATGTTCCCATTGAAGTCAATGGAAAATCCTTCCATTGACTTCAATGGGAAGAGTCAACGGGCCTGGGAAACCTCCCTCACTCCATTCCCCGGGGGCCAATCCCAGCCCCGAAGGGTGGAGGTGGGGATCCATGTCCCTAACACCCCCACCCACCGGGGCCTGGTTTTACCCAACACGCAGACCCCTGCACTTGCCACTTACTTTACCGCCACCAGTCGGGAGGATGCGTGTGGACTGCTTGCTCAGCCGCCAGCTCTACTGCCAGCAGCCGGGATTCCTGGCTGCTGGCTGGTAGCAGGAGCTGACTCCACTGCCAGGCCGCCAGGCCTTCTCCACCTGCCGGGGTTTGTTTTCAGTCCCAGATCCCTTTAGGGTGGTCCTTGGTTCTCTTTCCCATTAACTTCAATGGGAAAAAGAACCAAGAAAAAGAAAGTGAAACCAGCACACTTACCCAAATTCAGGGATCCAAAACCAAAATAAAACCGGAACGAAAATTAGGCCCTGTGTCCCATCCCTAGTGGGTGGTCTCAGGAAACAGGTCCAAAGTGTGTGTGTGGTGGGCAGCAGGCACTGAATATATCATATATAATAAAGGCAGGTTCAGGCCAAGACATAGATCAGGGAGAAACTAGGTCAGGTCAAATGATCCACCCAGCTTCCCATGGCTGCAGGACGGCCTAATATATGGCAGGCAACCAATCAGGAAGTAGGGAAGTGTGGCAAAGGCTGGGGAAAGGAGGGCCAACATGGCCAGGGCTGGGTTGAGCCACAGTGGTGGTGAGCACTTCCTCAGAAAGTGAACCCAAGGCTGCCAGTTAGAGGTTGGGTCCTGACAGACACCTTCTCTGCCGTGCCTACCCATTCACCCCAGCTTCAGGCTGAGACCCACTCTAGTCTACATTATCTAAACACAGCATGGTAGGCAGACTCAGCACAAGCTTTGGAGCTGGTACAGCAGAGGGAGACACAGGTAAGACCAGAGGCATAGTTACGTTGGAGTGGCAACTCATTCTCCCAGGGGAAGCTGTACCAGGGGGCATGGGCCTTCCAGGCTTGTAAGCTCTGATGCAACTGCACTGTCCATCCTGTTATAGTTACACCTTTGGGCAAGGCTGTGTGTAGGGTGTTCATGACTAGGGTAACATAGGGGACTGCAGTCAGTTGTGTTGTATAAACAGGTGGGGTCCTTGGGAAGGGGAGTGTTGCATGCCATTATTGAAGTAGGTTGGCAGATCAATATTGAAGGAAACATTCATATTTCTGCCTTTGCCCACACTACTTATAGTCCTTTAATTCTAGAGAGGGAGTCAGGAAACCTCACTAATCATTTTTGAAAGCAGTTCGAGATGGGCGATAGCAACAGGTACAACAGCAGCCTAACCCTCTACCCCTGTGTCCTTCCTCTTATGTCATTTTGTGTTTCAAGTCAGCTTTGACAAAAACTCAGCTACAAAGCCTTTGGATGTGGCACAGACATCATTATTCATAACCACTCAGACAGAGAGGGAACAGTTTTCTTTTACAAGGTCCTGCCAAACCTGTCCCTCTGCTTTGTTTGCTTTGAGAGGCACCGCATTCATTCTTTGGGAGGAAACAGAGTAATTGGTTGGAGAAGAGAAAAGGGGAGAACAGTTTAGTAGGCCGCAACATTTTAAAAAACACTTTAATAAGAGGGAGGATACCCCCCCCCAAGTTCTGAAACCGCTGTTTCTTATGTACTGTACATAAACCAAACAAGGACTTCTATACATACAGGGGAAAGAAGACTTGGACTCAACCTTGGAAATGCTTCTTGCCTCAGTTCTGGGTCAGCCTACACCTAGGGTGGCTACTTTTTGTGGTTTGACCCGGAGAGTCCCATTTTGGCCTATGGGGGCCTTAAGGTCAAGCCGCAAGAGGTGGCAATTCCTACCTACATCAGGGAGAAGGTATGATTTTTTAACTCATTAGGATTTTAGTTAAAATAGACAGCCAAATATTTCTGTTGACGTCAGTGGAGCTAGGATTTCACTTAGGCAAAGATACACAAATTCAAATCTTTATTTAGCTAGCTGATATCAACTGCAGGCAGTCGGTAGCAATTCTGATTGTCAGTTTTAACCAATGAGCAGAAAAGGAGGGAAAAGATTAGAAAACACTGAAAGAATTCCAGAAATGGTTATTTAGGCTATGATAATTTCAATCATTTCCCTGGTGCGTTTTTTTTATGGTAAACGCAATAAAGACCTGCCTCAGGGGAAAACCAAACCACATGTATTTCTGAGTGTCTCACCCTGACTGGGACTGGCATTCAGGGATGCCACCTTGGGCAAAACATCTGTATTGTCCCTGCCCAAATAGGGGAAGCCTGTACTGCATTCTGTGTTAGCTTCCCCCAAAGGGGGAGGGTGCGTCAATTTATTTATTTATTACCCCGCCCTTCCCGCCAAAGGCAGGAGCTCTAAGAGTGACAACATAGGTTTTTTTCAGATGTGACAGCTGAGAAGGCATCATGCCCCGGTGTGAGCCCCTTCACCCAGGGTAGGGATCTGTCCGGCCGCCGAACAAGCATTCTGGCAGCTGGGGAGGAGGCGGGGAGCGGGTGGGGGATGGGAGGGAAATGAGTTTGCACAGCCCCGCCCCCACACGCCTCAGCGCGGCCCCGCTTCCTCCCTGATGAGCAGGTGTGGAGTCCTACGAGGCAACCACACCTGCCTGGAAGTGCTCTGGCCGCAGGTCGGGGTTAGATGGAGCGGGCCATCAGACGTGATGGCCCACTCTACCATGGTCCAAGGGACACCTACCTCAGACAGTGGCAGGGCTTAACATGGGATGTATGCTGGCTGGGAGCCCAGTGCACATCCCGTGTTAGCTCTGCCATGGTCTGGGGTTACTTCTGCTCCTGCCCATGGTAAAACATCTGGCAGGATGGGAACAGATGTGACACCACCGCTCATGGCCACACTGGGGTTAAGTGTGGCCAAGGGTGGAGGTGTCACATCTGAAAATGCCCATCCTTTTAGATTTGATTCTATTTTTTAAAGAACATGCTCAGAACACAATTTCAACATAACTCTAACCTAGTGAAACCCAAGCCAACCTTTTCCACCAATCATCAGTGAGAATCTTTCCCTAAATCAAGAGAAATACAGATCAAGTAAACAGAAAGCTTTTATTTGCCCTTTCTCAAAATGCTGGAGCTAGGGGGGGCACCCTATGAAACTGATTGGCAGCAGATTTAAAACAAACAATAGGAAGTACTTTTTTCACTCAATGTGCAATTATCCTGTGGAACTCATTGCTAGAGGATGTTGGAAAAACCAATAATATAGCTGGGTTCAAAAGAGATTGGATAAGTTCTTAGAGGATGATAGGCCTATAAATGGCTATTAGTCAAACTGTTCAGGGGTTGAGACCTCTGACTATCAGGGGCTGCAAACAAACAGCAGGCAAAGCAATGAATATGGCCATTGTCGGAGACAGGAGGCTGGGTCAATTGGACCTTTGGTCTAACCCAGTATGCCACGCCTTATGTTCCATGTCAGGATTCAAATTTCATCCATTTTGAATGTTATCTTTTTATTAAAAGTATGAGATTTTCCTTGAGTTAAAATGTTTATTTATATTCCTCCCACTATCCTACAAAACTCCAAGATTCCCCTTCACCCCTACTCCAGTGGGTACATGAACAATGTAGGTTTGTAGGGAAATGCTATCAAAAGGCTCCAGTGGGTACATAAACCAATTATTTGATATAAGGTGTCAGTCTCAAGCTGAGCCCCCAAAGTGCATAAGGGCACACAGTCACTAAACACTTTTGAAAAGTTTGCCCCAAAAGGCTGAAAATCAAGGCAGATTCCAACTTGAATTGTATCCCCTACCACTTTAAAATGACAAAATGCTTTCAGACACAGACAACAAAGGACAGTGATAAAGAAACCTAAAATGCATGGGGGCAGAGGACTTTAAAGGCCGGGAAGTAAACGCTGTTTTAATATTTCTAGAGCTCTCTCTCTGTGGGAGAGAGACTGCGTCCTGACTGTGATCCTAGCCAAGCTCCACTAGCAATTCCCTATTTAGAAGTATTACAGAAAGCCCTTATGTTCCAATAACAGCCTTAAATTATGGAGAGGGCATGCTGTCAGGAGAAAATGAGAAAGCTAATGAGCCTGGGGTTAAACCAATGGCACGCGATGGGATCCAACCAAAGGTGGGAGATGTTCTGCAATGAGGTGAAATGTTTAATACACCCAATATCTGATTTGTAACTTGTGTCCCACATCCCTACCCTCCCATGGTTAGTTCTTATTGCGCTGAAATTATACCTTGACCACCTGAACTCAAGATAGCTGGGAAACAATTAAAGAAAAAACTTAAAAGCAGCCTGGAATGTTTAACCTGCTTACATCATTGAAGGGACTGAACGTTCTCCCATCTTGTCCTGTGTTCTGTGGCGATCCCAGGCTTATGACCTTGTTCCATTGTCACTTATGGGGGAGAAGAGGTGGTAGTAGGATTGTCACCTCCCTCCAGGAGGAAACACAAAGGGGCGGAGCCGTGCCAGAGGGAGGTGGGGCATAGGGCTGTCGCAACCCCTTTCTGACGTAACCCACCCTTGAGGAGAATTGTGCCATCCTGGAACTCCATAGGGGCAGGAAACTCCCTATGACCTACCCACCCATTTTCTGTCATAGCTGCACCAGAAACCCCAATTCTCAAGGTTAACCACAGGTGCCCCTGGCTGACCCAGAGAAACCAGGGCTTTACCCAGAGCCAGAGACTCTGGGTTAAACCAGAGAGATGAAACCAGAGAGGTGGCAGCCCTTGACAGGATGCTACAGAATCATTTTTGCTGTAAACTGTGTCTGAAGTAAGGTCTAGCTTTATGTGCGTGTCTTTTCCCAGCATGAGCATTTTGTCAGCATTTAAATAGTTAGGATTGTTATATTTTTGTCTACCAAACAGGGCTGGTTTAAACGACGCTGGAGCCTCATGCTAGGCCATATTTTTGAATCTCCACCCAGGCCACCTAAAAGTTTACAATGGGTTAGGGAGAAAGCAGCTAGCCAGAGTCAAGGCAGTAAGGGGTAGGAAGAGTAGAGTTGATACTGCCATGTAGCACCTCTCCGGCTCAGCTTTGTTTGTCTGGCAGCCACAATATATAAGCTCCTGAGTCCTACACTGGTGATGCCCAGACCCTGGGGTCCTTGCTGGGGGTAGGCAAATGCACACACACGCGGCAGTTATAATCAGCATGCCCTGTTAACTATACGTATCAGTATGGACAGCTGGCATACGCTGCAGAATCATAGCGCTGGAAGGTGTATTGAAGGTCATCTAGTCCATCCCATTGCTTTGATGAAGGAAGTCCACAGTTGCAACAGCTCTGAAAAAAAATTGTTGTCTTTTTGGAAATCGCCAGCAATGGAGAGCCTACAGCTTCCCTAGGCAACTTGTCCTATTGCTGATCAGCCTTTAGCGTTAGGAAGGTTTTCCTGATATATTTAACCAGGATCCACCACCTTGTAATTGAAGCCCATTATTTCTAGTCTTTCCTTCTATGACAATGGAGAACAGTTCCTTGCTATCTTCTTTGGAGTAGCCCTTTAGATATTTGCTGCAACAGGACAGGATTTGTGTCCCCCCAGCTCAAGCCCTGTGCCCACCACCACCACCAGCGTGGACCCCAGGACAAACGTCCCTCCTGTCCCTATGATAGCTACACCCCTGGCTCCAATACAAGAATTATATGAAAACTACAAATCCAAGCAACTTGAGTCTTAAGAGAAAACATGACCCGTCCCTTTCAGTGCTATAGGAAAAGATTATCCCATTGATATGCTAGTGGCCCTCCCAATAAATGCAAGAGGAAAGCATTCCATTCTGCTGCCTGATTACTTTTTCACATGGCCTGACATTTTCATATTACCTATCCAGGAAGCGGGAAGTTTTGCCAAAATCATGATTGATAAGATTATTAGCAGACACAGTGTCCTGTGCCTTCCACATTCTCAGGCCGCAGGCCGCAGTTGTGAAGCCCAAGCTAAAAAAGGGATATTTGTTAGTGTTGAAAAAAATCAAACTGGGAACAATTCACTCAATCATCTGTGGTCAGTGAGGACAGTATGTGGAAGAGTGCCATATACCATATGCGAAAGTCACATACATCTCGGCGCATATTTTCTCCTTAGCGTCATAAAATGAGATATGGAAGAGATCCATCAGCTCATTCCCTCTCATCTCTCATCCATTGCGGGATTTCTCTCTGCAACACATTGTGTAGTTTTTGTGCAGACTAGCTGTGGAAGGAGATTTCCCTTATGAGATGATATCACTTCACATCCAAATACATTTCAGCATTAGGGAACATTAAACATCAGGGACAGCTTCCTTTCTCAGTGATATTACATTACTCCCAGTTATCCCTCTTGGTGCTCCTCTGAGAAGTTTAGAACATCTTGAATAGTGTGGAAGAAGTAAACAAGGTGCTGTTGTGTACCCTTTCTTATAATACTAATGCTAGGGGACTTGTGATGGAATTAACAGGCAAAAGCAATCCTTTTTCATACACAGTCTGTGGAATTCATTGGCACAGGATGTTGTGAAGGCCAAGAATACAATTGGGTTCAAACTGGGATTAGATAAGTTTGCAAAGGATAGGCCCATCAATGGCTATTGATGGCTCCCAGTACCAAATAAAAATAGAAATATTTATAACAGCAGTATAAGCATAGATAACAGCAGTATAAGAACTTTATAAACTTTATAAACTGTGCTTGATCTGATCCCAAAGACCAGAAATATAGCCATTTGCCCAAATTCATAGACCAGGGGAGACAGACAAGCTGACCAACAGCACTGTCCTCTGCTTGTCATGTACAGTACTTTGCTGTTAAGTGCTGTCAGAGTTCAGTAACTGGGTCTTGGGGAGGGATTTTATGGACTTTTTTTTTTTTAAGGGCAATGCATTCCAGAATTTCAATAGAACATGTCCATTTTCTTCTGATGTGTAATGACAGCAGCAGAGGATGAAGAAGGCTGGCTTAGATTTGGAATCTCTTCCATTATGCTATCTTCCTGCCAAGGAAACAGACTTCCTCCCCATACAAGATGGTCATCACTGCCGGCAGCACACTTTGAAAGAACATCGTTCTCAGACTGATTTTGACATTTACATACATTCGGAGAGGTAGCCTTGCTGCACCAATCCATTACCCGACTGTGAGAGAGAAGCAGCTGAGCCCAGCCTAGATACAGCTTTTTTGAGAAGCTGAGCCTACACCACTATTAAAAAAAACCAATACATAGTGAAAACATAGTGCACCTTATTTTTCCAAAAATTATATCCATCCAGTGACACTGAAATGCAGCAAGCTCCAGGGAGGAGCCCTCACAGCAGACTAACAATGAGACAGTCTAACAGTTTGACACCAGCTATGGAGAGATGCGTTCAGAGTCCCGGCACTGTTCCCCTGGGGCCCACTTGGGGGTTAACTGGCTGGCTTACTAACCCACGTGAAACTGGTTGGGTAGATGCTGAGGTGTAGCTGGGTTTATAATCCAGGGAAGTACAAATAGAAAAGAAATAGCCAGGAGGCAGCAAGACTGAGAAAAGTGCTACTCAGGAATCAGCTGCAAGTGGCTCTTATCAGGAAGAAGAAGAGCTGCAGAAGGACCAGGGAGGCGATATTAATCCCTCTAAGAGCACAAGAAGTACCATAGTGGGTCAGAAAAACAGCCCATTTAGCCCAGCATCCTGTCTCTGACACCGGCCAGCTTTCTTTGCTTTAGAGAAGTGCACAACAGGCCATAATGGAGTGATCCATTTCCTCCTATTCACTCACAGCTCCTGGCAGTCGGAGGCCTCAACCCCAAACCAACTTGGCTAATAATAGCCATTTATGGGTCTGTCCTCAAAGAACTTCTCCAGTCCTTTTCTGAACCTAGTTATTCATTCATTTGCTCCCCCGTCCAGGCTGCGTGTGTGGAAGGGGGACCACTTGTGCCAAAACAGTAATGACCATTGCTGGGCACAAGCCCTTGCATGGGCAGTAACACTATCCAAGGCTGCTTTCCCATGAGACTCCTTGCGCAACCTTTGGCGCCGTGGGAGCATGCGCTAGTCAAATGACGCACAGCTGCAGTCTTGTGGGAAAGGTGGAAGTGCGGCTTTCCCGCCGGCAAGCTTGTGCATTGGACAGTGAAATCCTACTCTGTCCGACGCACAAGCTTGCCGGCAGAAGAGCCACGCTTCCACCTTTCCCATGAGACAGAAGCTGTGCACCATTTGCCTAGTGCATGCTCCCACGGCGCTAAAAGGCTGCTCAGGGGAAAGCGGCCTAAGGTTGTCAGTGGCACATGGCTCCTCCAAGAGGCAATATGAGAGGAGATGGGACATTGGTCTCGATCCCAAATCCTGTGTGTTGTGCAAATAACACACACACATCTAGCGTGCACCCATGGTCTCTTATACACATCTAGATGTGTATAAGAGACAGGGTGTTTGGGATCAATTCCATTGTCTGAACTTTAACATAGACACAATTTATATCCTGGGCCTGGTCAAAATAACCCCATATTCAGAGATTTTTGTTAGAGCAGCCAACAGCGGTGTGGAGGTGGGTCAGCTATTGCCAAATTATCCATGATTCTTCCAATATTGGTGGAAGTGTTTCTGCTGCTTGGTTGCAGTCCCATCTTGGCAGCTGTTGGTACTGCTTGCAGTTGTGCATCCCACAATTTGAGCTGGGTGCACTCCAGAAATGAACAGAGAGGTTCAGTGGTGGTAATAAAACCCTTTTGTGACTGAAGTCACCTAGCAGCAGATACATGGTGGTGGAGCCGATGCATTGGATCCATACCCAGTTATACTATTGGCCTTCTCTACAGGACTGGACGTAGAATTTGTGGGGTCTGGGGCAAAAAGAAAAACGTGAGGCCCTCATGGCCCCAAACTCCATATCCCCACTTTTAAAACTACTTCTGGTGAGGCTCTGCTCTCCCACCCTATTAGGGATGGGGATTGGGGGTGGGAGGTGGGGCAGGGCCCTGCAGGAGGTAACCACTGTGGGAATAGGGTTACCATACTTCCCCTTTAAAAGAGGACGCTTATGAAAAATACATAGTGCAGGGCTGCACTGGGGGCTAAGAGAGATGGGTAGGGAGAAGGCCCTGCAGAAATAGCCAGAGCACTGAACATGAGGCTACCAAAACTGACCTCCCTACAGTGCCCCCTTCACACATGGGGCCAAGGCCAGGCAGAACCGGCCTTAGAATTTGCAGGGCCCAGGATGAAGATAATCCCCTCGGGTGCTCCCTCGGTGGAGTCCTAAAGGTGCTCATGTTTGGCACCCTGCTGGGAGGGAATGGGGTCCTCCCTCCCTGCCCTGGTGAAAACAAGGACCACTCGGGTCCCCCAGAAAGAGCAGGTCCCCCTGTGGTAAGACCGGCCTGCTCCTCAACATAGCCTAGCAACTATGGACCACCTGATGGACCATCAGAACCACTGCCTGCAATATTTTCCATAGCCTTTCCTTGGAGGCCTCCAATTCAACCACTGATCTAAATTAACAGTGCTTACCTTTTGACAGAAGCACCTTCCCGCAGGTCAATAATCACAACCTAACCTCTTCCAGGTATTAACTGTGATGTGTTCAGAGCAGCCTCTTTTAATCCACAGTCCTCTGAGCTAATAAAGACGGCATTGAAGAATGGCAGTACAAACCCAGGATCATTCATACCCAGCTAACATCCACAAAAAGATGAATTGAAGCACCACGCTGTGCTGTGATACTTGTGCCCAACTGCCAGACTACCTGTGACAGGAGGCACACTGACAAAGCCAAGGAGCTGGGTACAAAATTAATAAGCAGGCTGCGAAAGAGAGCGATCGAAGATAAATCAGCATGTTAACAACACGGCACTGATATTCCCAAACAGGCTTTGCTGTTGATTTACAGAGCCAGTGCAACTCATTTCCCCAAGCTACCTTCATTTGTATGTTGACAGTTCTGACAAGAGTTTTGGCAGAGACTGGGGGTGTAAGGATATGAGCTCCTCTGATTCATTTGGGCAAAGCAGTGGGCACAGCTACAATAAAAGAAAGCAAATACAGGGAAAGGTACATTTTCAAAGTGCACATTTTAAGCATCCGGTTTGGTGCAAAAGGATACGGTCTCACTTCCATATGTGGTGTGCAACAGCCAGCTGTGCAAGCTGCTTGCACAAGTAGACATGTGCTCCTTCAAACCACCCTATAATCGGCAACGATGGGATTGCTGCTTCTGCCGGCTAAGTGCCTTCCACCCAGTGTAGATCAGCCTTGGCAGAGATAATACTACTGCTTCTTATCGTTTCTATAGTGCTGCTTGTTGTACGCAGCGCTGTACGAATAGTACACGACAGACAGACAGTCCCTGCTCCATGGAACTTACAATCTAATCAAGACACAAAGACATAAACAACTACAAATAAGAGTCTTCCTATGAATAATGGACCACCAGATGCAGGTAGTCAGTAAGCTTATTTATTTCAGTTAAAATGGCTGAAATCCACAAGGCTATGATATAGCTAGGGCCTGGGTTCATGGTATAAAAGCTATCTCAAAGAAGTGGGTCTTTAGGAGGGACTTTAATATGGCTAGGGAGGCGGCCTGACGCATCATCTCGGGAGGTTTGTTCCAAGCATACAATGCCGCAAGGTGGAAAGCACGGGCGATGGTATTATTATTATTGTTATTATTATTATAAACATTTATATAATGCCAGTCATGTACTTGGTGCTGTACAGAAACATAGAACTAGACGCGGTCCCTGCCTGTGGCTTACAATCTAAAAGACAAGGAGGGGAAGACAGGGAGAGGGGACAGTGGGAGAGACAGGGGAGAAGACAAACAAACATTCAAGCGGATGCGAAGTCTCAGGTACGTGAGCTTGACTTGGTTACAATCAGGTTGGTTGCAGCAGTGTGTCCAGTGGCACAAGCTGGAGTCCATGTAGGCGTTGGTTCAGGAGGGTAGAAGGGGGCGCCCAGGTGAAGCTGGAGAGATGGGCTGCTGGGGTACGATGAGTGTGATCCATGTGTGCAGCATCAAGAAGTGAATGACCCCACGCGCTTCACTGCCGATGCTAGTGACCACAAGCCGCCATTCAAAGTTCCATCTGTTCGAACCAGTCCTTATATACTTCTTTAGGTGCTGTTAAACTGTGGAGGTGAAGGGGCTTTGTACTTTGTACTGGAGCTGGCTGGTCAAGGGAAGCAATAAGGAAGAGGAGTTTTACTACTGGTTCTAGCATCTGTGATTGCTGCAATTAAACACCAACTGTGCAACATCTTCTCAGGCATCCAACACTCTGAAATGAATGCTCTGCCAGCAATCTGGTGAGCAAGCCATAGCATCTATGAGCATGAGGCAAGCAGGGCTTGCCAGGCTGGGACATGGGAACCATGCAGCGAGAGGGCTCAGCTGAGCCTCGGCCCTGTACTCTGTTCGGGGGAGGGGCTCTGCAAGCAGCCTGAGTACCATGAGGAAATTTTCAGAATGGGCATGTGAAGGAGCCCCCACCAACTCTGAAAATGTTCTGGTGGTGAAGTTTTCAGAGTAGACAGGGGTGGACTGATGCCCTTGCTGTTTCTTAAAACTTCCTTCCTGATGGGGTTTGCTGCCTCTCTGTGGGGCCTCACTGAGAGCCAGGGCAACACTGCAACCTTTGTGGGGGGAAGGCAAGGCTGGCAAGGAGCCTCGGGATGGCCGCTGCGTAAGAAGAGCGTACCACCTTGCTGTTATGGGGGCCCATAACTGGGACATGAGGCCAGGCCAGCCAAGCTTTCTTTTTACAAATTAAATAGGGGTGGGACTTCACCCAAAAAACTGGATACCGGTTTTACCGGATAACGGTTCCCAAAAACCCGGTTTACCGGATTAGAACTGGTATACCGGTACCGGTATTTTTCCATTGATTTCAATGGGGAACTGTCCCCATTGAAATCAATGGAGAAAAAAAACAAAAATATTTTCCCTACCCCGTACAGGCTGCGTGGGTGGAAGGGGGGTCACCCCCCACCCACCCTGCCCAGCCTGGATTTTTTTAAAAAAATTTTTTAGCCAAAGTCCCTGCTAGTGCGAGCTCCGGGCCGCTGTTGTGCTGGCGGCGGCGACCCGAAGCCCGCACCAGCAGGTACTAGGGTGATCCCTGGGGTGGGGGTGGTTCCCCGGAAGGCCTAGTCAAGCGCTGAAGCCAGCCAGCGCTGAAGCCGCCGGATCGCCGTGCAGCCGCCGCCCGGAGCGCAAAAGGTAGGCGATCTCTGGGTGGCGGGGCAGGGTGATCCCTGGGATGGGGGGGGTGTTAAACCACCCCCCACCCCAGGGATCACCCTAGTACCTGCTGGTGCGGGCTTCGGGTCACCGCCGGCGGCGGCACAGCAGCTGCCCAGAGCCCACACTAGCAGGGACTTCGCCTAAAAAAAATGTCTTCAAAAATCCAGGCTGGGCAGGGTGGGTGGGGGGTGTCCCCCTCTTCCACCCATGCAGCCTGGATGGGGGGAGGGAAATTTTTTCTTTCTTTCTTTCTTTCTTTTACATTGCAGACATTCATTTCAATGGCTGCAATGTAAACAAATCCGGCACGGGGGAACCGGCACCGGTACCCCCAATAACCGGATTCATCCAATACTGCCGGTACAGCAAAATACCGGCAGTATCGGATACCGGGGGAACCAAACTTTCCACCCCAACAAATTAAGCACTTGGTCCAAGGAATTTTGTGGTGCTGGGCTAAGGATTTAATGGCACAAAGGCAGCTAGTCCGTGCTGAATCAAAAGAAATGGCACGAGGATTAGGAAGAATAAATATCAACAAGATCCAACCTACCTGCCTGAAGGAAATCTCTGAATCTCAAAAGTTCCCACACCCTTGTCAGAATAGTTGGTCGGAAGCCCAATAAATGGCTTCATCTTATATACAGAATAGAAAGTAGTGGCTTGTTGATATAACAAAATTCTGTGGATTAATAAACTGCAACTATAAGAATTACAAAGTGATACTATACTAGTTAAGATGATTATATGAATCTCTTGTTTATTGGTCTTTATTAAATTTCACTTTGTAATTCTTATAGTTGCAGTATATTAATCCTTGGAATCATCTTATATACACCATCTCTTGTTTCTCCCCAAAAGATCCTATGCAAGTCATGAGGTCATCCTGAGCAGAATAGCTTGTAGAATCAGTGCCTCAGTGGTTTGTGCTGTGCCCCAGAGTAATGGGTGCGTCAGAAATAAATGACACCATCTTTTTAGATCAAAATAGGCAGGAAACTTTTATTTTGCTGCTCCCAGCAAAATACAGCTTAGCCGACTGCTTACTGTCTCCAGACTGCTCCTCTCCCTCTCTCTGGGTCCAGTGCAAAACCTGGGACGGACTAGTCTGAATCTGCCACTGCAAAGGTATTCTATTCTTACACATTGGCTAGGATCGTGGAGTGGATCCCTGATACGCACTACAGTTAGTGCAGAGATAAAACAGTTTTTTATGCCCAAGTCGCCATTCGTACTTGTAAAGCATAAAACCCAGTTCTCCAAACTGCTGGCCAGGATTTATGGCAATGATCCGAGAAAGCATTTCACCGGGAAAGCTGTTGCTTAGCTCCACATTTTGGCTAAATATTTAGGATAGAATTCCTAGCTATACAAACAGTTGTGAAATGGAGTAGGTTGTTGAGGGAAGTTTCAGATTCTTCTTCCTTGGATTTTTTTTTTTTAAAACAACAGAACACATCGCTCTCTCTCTTTCTCTCTTTCTCTTTCATGGTGTAGGTATAGAGATGAACAAACATCTGTAGAAATTCTGTAACCAACATTTTTTTCTGTTTTGGATAGAGTCTGAGAAAGCAGATAGGAGGATTTTCATTTTATTATATCATTTTTATCAGATGTTTCATCTTCCCAGTTTGTGGGGGGTTTGTTATTATTTTGGTTATGTCCATTTGGGAATTTGGTCAAATAAAGGAATACCTGACCTGAAAGGACCAAAATAAACAAGAATTAGAGTCTCCAAAACAAAATATTTGAAGGTTCAAATAGACAAATTTCATTTTGGATCCGGACATTTATTCAGACCGCGATCAAAAATATGGACAGTAGCTGCAAATGAATATCTGCTATTTGTTTCACCCCTAGCATACAGTATCCTGCCTTGGAACAGGGGGTTGGGATAGATGACCTTTGAGGTTCCTCTCAACCCCACAATTTGGTGGTGCTGTGATTCTCTCTCATTTGACTCTGAGTCTCTCTCATATCCTCTCGTAACAACTTCTTTGTTATTCGAATAAGACTTTTAGAAGCTCAGGCAGTAATGTGATGATTTTTGTCATGTGCAGAATGTGTTGTCTATGGACCAGATGCTCAGCTTCTGTAACTCAGTGAAGTTCTATCGAAAGCCACCAACTATGCCAGTTTATTTACACCCATTGTGTAATTTGTTGTTTTTTCATGGTATATAATACATTTAGTCACAGTGGGTTTGGGGAATCATGTGGCTGTTTTACAATTTGAAATCTCATCCAAAAGGAGGATGGATACTCCAGCAGCTCAGCAACTGGTGCCAAGGTGTTGGCTTAGTACTAATTCAGAGAGGAAAGAACCGTCTACTGGAGCCTCCATCCTCCATGCCTGTTTCTGCCAAAGGGTTGGGAATCTGCTTCCCAAAGTGCCCAGAAGGAGCTGGGGGGAAAGTGTTTACCTGCGTAAGAGAGGCTTTGCGTTGCTAAAAATCACACATTACTCTACTTTAATAGGGCAAGGGGACGAATAAAGGGCATTGGCTTCTCACAGATTTTGTTGGTAAGATACATTTAAAAAACAAACAACAGAACAGTGTGTCCCTTTAGAGCAAGGTATAGCAGGCAACAGTCTTTCCTCTCTACATACTGGCTTGCCTTGTCCTTCCATTTCTGGCTGAGTGGTAAAACATTAAATGTCATTTCCTGTATCGGTGGTTAACCACGAGATGCTGGATCAGAGATTTACCAGACGTGCAGTACTCAAAAAGAGTACCTGCTGTTTTCAATAAACCTTTCTTGCCTCCTGTGGGAATGATTTAACCTTTGCAAAAACAAACAAACAGGGGGAAAAAGTCCTGGATACAGATGGGCAAACGAGCTGCACGACTCATGCCAAACACTCACACCTCATACAGGAAGACACAAGGATAAAGCCTCCCTCTACGGCCCCCTCCCTGGCCCATCATGCTTTAATGCAGAGGGCTATGGGGTAGTAACGTAAACAACACCCCTCCTGGGTTATTTGCTAGCTGGCTACTTTAGTGACACGTGGAGATCTGAAAGTGAGGGCTGAAGCTGCCGCTTCTTCATCCGCTCCCCTTCAGTTAAATTGGAGTGACCCCAGAATCCAGAGTACATGCCGATGTGTCTTTATTTTGGACCAGAGGTTCCTAAACTATGAGTCAGGACCTCATTTGGGGGTCATGTCATCTGCAGCTGGTGCCAGGATTTCAACTGATAATTTACTCTGCGTGTGTTTGTTGCTGTCTGGGTCAGGGATTATTTTCAAGGCTCACAAGGCAAAAAATTTGGGAATCCCTGTTGTCAACCTTTTTTTACATTAGAGTCAAGGCAATGCGTCGAGCCAAACTGCGTTCATTGTATTAATTAATATTATTGTGAGTTTAGAGGTGTCAGGAGCAAAGGGGAGAGCTCCTGTGATTAAAAAACATTCAAGAGATAGAAGCCAGCAGAGGAAAGAGCTAAAGAAGATCCAACATTTAGAAAGAATATAGTTTAAATATGCAACCCTAGTGGAGCCTGAATTAATAGAGAGAATTATTCTCCAATTTATCCGATATTTGCAATGCCCTCTGATGATAACAACCGGCAATAGAAATATTAAGTATTTAATAAATATTAAATAATATTAAGTGATGTGCGGACACCCGTTCCCCCCCCCCCCCGGCCCTCCCTCTGCTGCCCGCCCTCGGAAAGACGGGCGGCGCACCCAATCCCATCTCATGGTTGGGGCCTGATTCCGGGACGGGGTTGGTGAGCAGACATGCAGCATCACCATCACTGGCCCCGTCCCAGATCGTGGCCACTCTAACCACAGTTCTTGACCTCCGGCCGACTGGAGATCGAGAACCATGGTCAAGCTTGATCCCAGTTCACTGTGGTGAACATCTGGCCGGGACCAAACAGATGTTCCTGGAAATGCCACCACCACAGGGAATCCACTGGGGTTCACTGTGGTGAAAGGCATTTTCGTAACGTCTGCAATTACCCATAGACTCATCTTTACCACTAGCCCAGAGTTGACCCAGAGACTCTGGATTTTAACTTAGAAGTTATGGGTGAAGCCCTGATATCTCCAGTTGATCCAGGGGGTGGCTGGACCACCTGAAGAAACCGGGGTTTCAGGAGACAGTAGAGACACATCAGAAAGAGGTTTTCTTATTATGAATTAATTAATTTATTATTTATTTATTTTTATTATTATTATTATTATTATTAGCAAGCATTTATATAGCAGTGTACCTGGTGCATTACAAAATAATGGAATAGACACGGTCCCTGCCCTAGGGCTTACAATCTGCGAGACCGGGGGGCGGGGGGGTTATCCTCTTTCTAATGTGGCCACACCCCTTGTGGAAGATTGGGCAGGAGAGTCGGGTCTGTGTGCGCTTGGTGGAGTGCACACGCACGTCCAGTGGTTGTGGGAGGGTTTAAATGGTGGCAGAATGGGTGTGCACACCCATCCAGCCACCCATTCACCCACATGGTGCCACCTGGGATTTTCCAGGTTACACAGTACGGGAGGTGGGTGGAGGTAGGAAGCGTTCATGGGTGTCAGTCACCACCACTTTTACATGGGCACCATCACACGTGTTTTGTGTGAAAATGGCCATTGTGCTCATGACACTCCAAATGGAGGAAGCCATGTTGGAAAGGGGCAGGAGAGTCCCTTTGCTCCAAGCCCTTCTGGGGTGACCCCACCCCCTTTGAATTAAGGCCTGTGGGAAAGTAGCACTGCACACTTTGGCTGGTTAAAAGTAGAACTGACAGGCTAGTAATAGGAGGTGTTCCTGTGTGTTATCTACCTCCGTAGCAAGACATTCACAGATGCTACCAAAATGTGTGGTGGGTACGTGCATTGCTCTGCCAGCACTGAGTTCTGGCAATGGGCTGTTCTCAACCCAGTGCAGACTGGGACCGCCCCCAGCATCTCCAGATCTGGGTCTGTGGGGCTAGGTGGCTCCCTGATGAGGGTGGACTGTTTGCTCCCTGTCGATCAGCCACCATTGCCTGTATTGAATCAATGGGTGAAAACAAATGAGACATTAACCTGCGTTGGCCCAGGAGTCACCTGCTCATTGGTAGGGCCACTGCCAGATGTTCGCTGCTACAGACTCCAGGCGAGCAGGCGACTGCTACAGGATGCATGGGCCAGCAGCAGTCAGCGACACAGCCCGAATGAAGGCCCTACGACCCAGTCTAAACTGGGCTAACAGTCTCCCTCCTGTGTACGCAGGTCCTGCCAAGCCCTGCCACGAGGCAAGGTCAGAGGATTGGGCCCGGAGGAGGACCCTCATCCCAACTGCCAAACAGCTGATGGGGGGGCCTGGTGGAACACCCCCAATCAGCTGTTTGGTGCACACACCAGGCTGGCTGAGGGTGCGCCTCCAGCTTACCCCATCAGCTGTTTTGCAGCAACTCTTCCCAGGACACCGATCCTACAGCATGGTGGGAGGCCCAGCCATCTTGTCCTGTATGGACGGCTCCACGGGGACCTGTAAGTGTAATGGCAGCCCCAACGCCCGGATTACCAGGGGGGTGGGGGGTGCTCATGTGAATTGCCCTCCTCACCAACCTGAGGAGCAGTGGCTTTCCTTTTGTGGGGGGTGGGGGGAATAGCCATCTGACTATCTGAATAAATATCCTCAACACACACACCCCCAGTCTTTCGAATATCTAAAACAGGATAAACAAAGAAGAAATTAATAGTGCTTTGTATTCACTTCACTAGGCCCAGTTCAAAGCGGAGGAATTCAAAGGATAAGGATTTTGCCATGGGTATTTCTTCCGGTTCTGCACAGGAATCCAAACAGCTACTGCAATGTGTAGAGACAGCCAGACACATCCATGGATCAAGCGCTTTTCAGCCTAGAGATTAGGTAGGGGTGGCAAAAATGAACTATAAGTCATTCTCCTAACCTTACACAGGGCCCGCATCCCTCCCAAGGGGCTCTGCTTAGAAAAATGGATGGGCTTCTCCACTTCCCCTGCCCACTTCCATACAAAAGAGCCCTGAAAAGACTTTAACACCAGCTGTGCTTGCCCTTGCCAAAACTTCCTGAATCCACCCCCGTTTACCCTCGCCTGCCAAGCAATGCAAATATTTAAGAGGCCACCTCGCTTCCCCCCGGTGTCTGATATAAAAATCCACATCAAATTCAAGCAGCAGAGGCTGTGACTCACAGCCACCCGGCAGCCAGAAAGCCTGTCATGCAGCCCAGGTTTTATATAGCAGGAGGTCACTGGAACACACTCTGGCTCACCTCTCCCATTCAGCAAAAATGTTGTAGCATCTTAGAAACAGAACCGTGCTTGCTGCTCTGGACTGCCCCCCACGCCCCCCCCCCTTTAAATGCGCAGTAAAGGAGCTGTTTGTCATCCTCCTGTGTGATTAGATGACATTATTTCAGACTGGCTGTACAAACTCCTGAAAGGAGTAGAAGCGTATTCTGTGGGGTTGCCGGTGTAAGTGGAATGGGATTCCAGAAACCTGGGTACCACTCCTTGCTCCACTACCGATTCACCATTTGACCCTGGGCAAATCATTTAACCCTCTGAAAAGTAACTCCATTTCACATGGGTGTCAGTCACGTCTAGCGCACTCTACATTTTTGGTTGAGGTTGCTTGGGGTTCTCCATACGGGAGAAGATGGGCAGAGAGGCACGGCAGAGATTTTGACAGGAGCAAATCCCTCTGTCCCTCCTTTCTTCCTCCCCTTTTTTTTCCTTTTTTATTCCTGCTGCGGTTGGTAGAGCCTTACAAGGATGCTTTCCTTCATTGTTTCCGTTAGAATATACAAATTGGAATTTTGAATTTGAAATGCTGAATGCGAAATTTCAATACTTGCCCCGACAGTCTAAAATCAACAAGCACTCATCTGTGGCAACATTTCCACAGCCGCTGGCCTGGGGGAGTGTCACTAGGGGGCATTCTGGACATCAGTGAGTGAGTATATAGGCATATTTGCAGAGAGTATTTATGGGAAGAAGGTTTTTATCATATTGGGCAGGGACACAAAGCTGGCACTATTCATGCCCATCAGCTGTTTGATGGCATTGCCATACCCTCTCAGCTCACCCACAATGGCTGACTCAGTCCTAGCCAAATGGAGTCGGGTTGCACCATGGGCAGAAGAAATAGGGAAAAGGGGGCTGGTGGAGTCCTGTGTGGGCAGCTCCAACAATCCTCCTGGATCCCGCCCTTCCCCTACCCCAGTGCCTCTCTGTGGTTAAGGGATGGGACTTCTGGGCCTGACTTGAGCTCCGCCTCCTCTTTATATGCATATTATAAAATTAAGCACTGGTAGCAGGAACAAGCAAGAGACACCGAACTGTTTTAAACAAAAAAAAAACAAATAAGGATCCTCTTTCTCCAGCATCAACACTGTAGAAAGTTAAACTGTATATGAGGCATGTAGTGAATTGTGCCTAAAAAGAGTCTTACCCCCCACAATTTCAGCAAGCCTTTAATAGCCTGTGCCACAAGAAGGCAACACAGGCCCCCTGCAGAGTTCCCCAGGTACCTACCCATGTGACAAAGGGAAAGACTATTCAAAGCCACCTCTGCAGATGCCCATGAAGTCTGCCAAGGAACAGATGCCTTAGATGGTAAATTAGCTTCCACAGTTTGGCATCTGGGGCTGTATGATCACCATCCAAAAATGAGGCGAAGGAGGGAGGGAGGAGAGGGGGAGCAACTGGCATGGACTTCTAACTGAATAGCACCTGGCCAGCATCAACCATTTCATTAAGAATTATTATTACATTACAGCATTAACCCATCTGGCGCTAGCAGTTGAGATTTCCCTTACTTCTGCAGGAGAGAGAGAGATTTGTCATCTGCACAACAAATAATAGTGATCACTAAACAAATATAAATACATCCTCTCCCTTTGAATTCCCCAGCTCTGCTAGCAGGCATTTACCACAGAGAAAGTGTTGAAACATAAGAAATCATTAGTGTTAGTGCTTTTAAAATTCTAACGTCCTGCATTGGATTTTCTTTACTAAATAAAAAGGTTCTTTTAATAAAATCTCTCTCTCCTGTAATATGCAGTCACATCAACAGGCTGACAATAAGCTTCTCTCTGCAAACAGCCATGCCTTTTCACTCTCCCTTTAAATATCCTGATTCATGGGCCTTTTTTATTAACTCCCATTCGTGCCCTTGTATTTGCAAATGCCAATTCAAAACTTTTCTTTGTGGACATAGCTGCCACGGATTACACACTGATAGGGATGAATCCCACAGAGACCTTTGACCCCTGTGGAGCAGAATGCACAATGAACAGTTCCAGTCAATGGTCCTTTTTACACAAGACGGGCCCACTCATTTCCACGCAGATCTTCTGCATGGGAATGAATGGGCACCACCCATGAGACCGCCGTGGCAAGTGGGTGGGGTGCGTACCCACCCATGGAGCAATCGGCTAGAATGGTGATCGCTTCATGCGTGGAGGTGGGTAGAGATGGGTGTGTGCCCGTGTACTGCCACACACACACGCACACACCACCCCTGACAGGGTGCACACCCATTTCCCCCCCATTACCTCCCCCTCGCCCCACTGCTGCCCGTTTAAAAAAGGTCAATGAAGCTATTGTCTCAAAAAGAGCCAGTGTACTTTACTGGATAAACTGGGTGCCATTGGGCATGTTGCTGTCTCTGTCTAAACTCCCAATCTGTAAAATGGGAATAATAATTAGTTCACCCTCCAAGTTTTGTTGTGAGGATGAACTACATAAGGATTGTAAAGCACTTTGAACATTGGAATCATTCTAGAAATTGTTTTTAAAAGGAAACAGCAGAAATGGAAAAGAAGGACAACAAAGATGGTCAGTGGTATGAAACAGCTTCTGTACAAGGGGCAGGGTCCAAAGATTAGGGCTTTTCAATTTAAAAATAGAAATGGCCAAGGAGGGATATGACAGTGGTTTATAAAGTCACAAGTGATGCGGCAAAGTAGGGAGCTGGTTTGTGCCTTCTCTCATAATGGGTAGAATCAGACGTGACAGCAGCCCACTCTAGCCTTAACCCATAGGTGACTGATAACTGTCAATAGTGAGGGGGCACAGGAATGGGAGCTGGGCAGGAGTTCTATAGGGCTTCCAAAAATCGGGGGGAGTGGGCTGCCCTCCATGAGTTGCCTATGCCTGGACCTCACCTGCACATCCGTGCAGGCACCGCCAGATGTTGGCCTGGGATTGCC
>QEPC01014892.1:3202330-3218113 GCA_003113815.1 Sphenodon punctatus | reverse complement strand
GCAGGTTAGAGGGAGAGGAAGAGGAGGGAGGAAAAATGAGGAGTTCGGTCTTGGCCATGTTGAGCTTGAGTTGACGTCGGGACATCCAGGCAGAGATATCAGAGAGGCAGTTGACAAGGCGTGAGTGGACAGAAGAGGAGAGAGAGGAGGTAGAGAGATAGAGTTGGGTGTCATCAGCGTAGAGATATTGGAATCGGTGGGAGGCAATAATTTTGCCAAGGGACAGGGTGTAAATAGAGAAGAGGAGATGGCCAAGGACAGAGCCTTGGGGGACCCCAACCGAAAGGGGGAGGGAGGAGGAGTTTGACTCGGGGAGCGAGACTTTAAAGGATTAAACAGCTGTTGCATTAAACCCCTGTTTCAAGCACTCGGCTCCTGATGACTGTATGTGCAAACATGCATCTCGCACCCTTTTTCCAGCCCATTGTCATTCAAAGGACCACAGAGACATGGTTTTTATGAATGGATGTTCCTGAGCCACTCTTGTTCCTGCAGGTCCCCAGGATGGCTGTGGAACATTGTCTTTTTTAAATAAAATAAAATAACAACACACTTTATTTCCTTGCTCATCGTGGTTTGAAGTAGCCAGCCACCAGTGTTTGCTGGCCACATTGTCTGCATTTGTGTCTGTGGGGGAACTCTTTCCAAAACTTTGGGTGCTTTTAGACAAGCAACTCCCCACTCACTCCTCACCCATCTCCCGCCCCATTTTGCATGTTGCAAGGCACCTACAGGGCACCACTACAGCCCTGCAACATGTAAGTGGTTGGGGAGGTGCTTGTGTAAAAGCACCCTTTTATTCATTATTACTCAGGATCACGCAGAGTCTTCAGGGCACCGGGGAACTGAACTCTGGGCTTCAAGTCCAGCAGATTATTGTTGAATGTGCCTCTCAAGTTCTGTAGGGCTGTGCTGGGGTGATAATAGGCTGGGAGGCCTCTAAGGAATATTCAGCTACTGCAGGAAATGAGGCTGTTATTTCTGGAGAAAACCTTTACCCTCTGACTAAGCACTGAGCGAATGAGTGATTTTTGGTCAGGAGGTTTCTGTGCTGCTAGAAATGCTTTATTTCAAATGAGAGAGAATCAGACCGTGTCTGTGTGGTGTATGTAGATCTTCCTGACTGTGTGCCTTCTCCCTGCATCTTTCAACGGCTACAGAATTTTTCTCTAATAGTTGTGTGTTGTTACAAACCTCATAATTAGGTTTGTTATTACAAACCTCATCATTACTTGGAGCAGCAGTCATGGATTGACCAGAGCCCTATTGTAGTAGGCACTGTGCAAACCTATAAGAAAAAGAGATCCCTGCCCCAAGGAGCTTACAATATATGCATAAGACAGTGACAACAGGTGGCTACAACAGACACAGGCACACAAGGGATCCATAAGATAGCACCAGCCAGCAAGACAGGGAGTGGTCTTGACACAGCAGCTGTCTACTCAGGTCTGGCCTTACAACTTAGGGATAGGGGGTGAAGTGGAAGGGAGCAGGGAGGCTGGGGAGGTAGAGCTGAGGGAGGAGAGGCTGAGGGAACACTGGGAAAGTGGGGGATCACTGAAGGTGGCAAACATGGCTTATCTGAATAGGACAGTTAGGGCCCCTCAGGAATTGCCTGCCGTAGGAGCAACACCATTCATGAGGTTACTGGGGCCCCACTGCTGTTGCCACAAACCCCATGAACGGTGGTGGTGCTGGCAGGGCCCCAGAAACCGCAGGAGCGTTGGTAGCAGCAGCAGTGAGGTTCTGGGAGCCCGAGGAGGAGTGGCAGCCATAGGGCCCTGCCACTGACACTCATCTGGTCTATTGCTGCTCCTGAGCCTCTTGGGGCAAATGATTTCTGCAGAGCACAAGGTGCCTCACCCTAAGGCCTGCCCTGCCTCTGGCACTCATAACGCACAGCAGATCACAGGAGGTGCGATCCTAGAAATCACAGCAGAAGTACATGACGCAGTGCACCATGGGATTCCCATTCCTCCGTGCTAGTGTTAAAATGTATTAACCCTTTTGTATGCTATCCCGGGCTAAAATTTCAATCCAAAATAGAAATGTCTGTCTAAAAGCATAGCACAGTCTAATAAACTCCATCAGTCCACCAGGGATAACGTTAGTTGGAAAACACCCCAAATCCCAGATGCAGATGTGTTTCAAGAGTGAGCTTCACGAGTTTTTCATAAACCACCCTGAGCTTTCAGGGAAGGGCGGGGTAAAAATGTTAATAAATAAAGAGGAAGGGAGATAGTCCTTGTATCTAAAGGTCCCAACGCTCCCTTTCCCTCTTGCTGTACGGTGTGAATGGGAAGCGGTGTACCCTGTAATTAATTTCCCTCACCAGTTGGTATAGCTCTGTGGGGAACAGAGTATGCCTGTGCAAGGGAAGGAGTCACAGCCACCTGGGTATTCCCTTCTCAGACTGTAGAGGAGACTGCGTAAAGCAGCCTGCTCTTTGATTTCTTCCCTCTCCTCTCAGAGATGACACAGACAGACTACAACCATGAACTGGCATCACTGCTGCCACCCCTCATCAGCTGCCATAGCTTGTGGCGGGTGGCACCGAGGGAGACACTCCACAAATGGAGGTGGAGTACCGTGGCTACCTACCAATTCCTGATCTTCTCTGCTTTCCTAGCCTCTTGTCCACTCCACAACAGCAATGATACACCAACTGTACACTTATTAATCATAGTGCATTAATCATCACTGGAAAGGGGGGTGGGGCGTTAGCTCCCTGTTGGCCAAGGCCCTGGGAACCTCTCTCTCTCTCTCTCTCTCTCTCTCACACACACACACACACACACACACACACACCTGTGACCACTCTTCTGTCCTTCCCCCAGGTAACCATCTCAAAAGGGGCTGCTACCCAGGGGTGGTGGTGCAGTCCCTGCTCAAGAAGTCATCTTTGGACGTCAATGTTCTTGCCGGTTATCGGCCAGTCTCTAACCTTCCCTTTTTAGGGAAGGTTATTGAACGGGTGGTGGCTCAGCAGTTCAGGGGCATTTGGACCGGATTAATTTTCTCGATCCCTCGCAGTTGTGCTTTCGTCCAGGTTATGGCATGGAGACTGCGCTTGTGGCCTTGGCCGACGACCTCTCCCATGAGTTAGACTGGGGTCGTTTGACCCTGTTGGTCTTGTTAGATCTCTCGGCTGCATTTGATACCATGATCATGAGTTGTTGGTGACTCGGTTGTGGGACCGGGCAGGGATTGGCGGGACTGTTCTTGAATGGTTCCGCTCATTCCTGGCCAGGAGAACCCAGCGTGTGGTGCTAGGGGAGTTTTCATCTTCCCCCAGGGCCTCACGTGTGAAGTACCGCAGGACTCCATCCTATCCCCTCTCCTGTTCAATGTGTACATGCAGCCTTTGGGAGAGGTTGTTAGGAAGTATGGAGTGAGTTGCCATCAATATGCTGATGACACCCAGCTATACGTTCATTTTCCTCCGACTCAGGCCCTGCAGTCTTGGTGCTTACCCGGTGTTTGTCCGCTGTGGGGGATCGGATGACGGTGAGCCACCTGAGACTAAATCCTGACAAGACTGAGGTGATGGTTGTGGGGAAGGCCGGGGGAGTGGGGTGGGGTGGCCCCCCATCATTGATGGGGTCCGCCCCCCCCCCCCCGGTTTCTCAAGTCCAGAGTCTGGGGGTGCTCCTGGACCCACAGCTCCACCTGGATGCTCAGGTGATGGCTGTGGCAAAAGGAGCATTTCGCCAGTTACATCTGGTGTGTCAGCTTAGGCCGTATGTCTCAGATTCGGATCATCCATGCTTTTATTACCTCGAGACTGGATTACTGCAACGTGCTCTATGTGGGGCTACCCTTGGTGTTGGTTCAGAAACTGCAGCTGGTGCTGAATGTGACGGCCCGTCTCTTAATGAGGACAGGCCGATGCGAGCATATAACACCGGTGCTTCACTTTCTGCACTGGCTGCCGGTAGGTTTCCAGCCCCAATTCAAGGTGTTAGTGTTGACCTTTAAAACCCTAAATGGCTTGGGCCCCGCCTATCTGCAGGACCGCCTCACCCTCTGGCTCCTGGAGTGGCCCCTGCGGTCAGCTCTTCAGGGTTCCCCGGTGTTCCCAGGTGTCTACTATGAGGAGGGCGTTCTCCGTGGCTGCGCCGTGGCTGCGGAACTCCCTCCCGTCAGAGATCCGCTTGGCTGCCGACCTCCCCTCTTTCCACAGACAATGTAAGACCCGGCTGTTCCGACAGACCTTTCCCGAGGAAGATGGGGTGGGTGAGTTGGGTTAGGATGGGGGGGATGGGGTTTTATATTGTTTTAACTGAAATTATTATGGTTTATTGTTTGAATGTCTGGAATGTTTTAATATATTTTGAGCCACCCAGAGATGCCTGAGGCAGGAGGGGGCAGCATATAAATTGTAAAAATAAATAAATAAGTAAATAAATCACTCATTTAAATAGTGCTTTCAGTGCTCAAAGGTGCTTTATAAACTACAATTCACCCTCGCAACAACCCTGTGAGGCAGGTTATCATCATTCCTGTTTTACAGTTAGGGAACTGAGGCTGAGAGAGAGTGACTTGCCTAAGGCTACTCAGGGAGTTTATGGCTAAAACAGGAACCAAACTGTGCTCTGCCAGGTACAAGTTCAGCACCTTAGCCACTAGGCTACACTGGCCTTACACAGTTGTACTATGTAGTTTTTCTCCTCTGTCTTTTTGTGCAGGAGCCTACGTCTGTATAGCCAGTTTATTAGGGTTGATAAAACACCGTGAGTCCTTCTGGGTGAAAGTCATCCAGTGTAGTAAATGTAAGTTGTTATTCAGGTGTGTACACCTGAACTCAAGGTTGGGGGTTAGCAGGTACACCAGACTGTAGAGGAGAATTCAACATCTGCCCACCCGCTAGTCTCCAGGGCCTTCATTATCCACTCATTCAAACTGGCAACAAAAGATACAAGGAAAGTAGCAGGCTCCCCACAGCACTGAAGAGGGGTGGGTTATGGCTTTAGAATCGACACGGCTCACTGGGGGGGGCGGGGGTGGTGTGTGTGTGAAATCACAGCTCTCTATGCTGTCCTGAAAGAAAACCTCCATCTAGGTTGGGATGATGATGATGATGTTCTAGGCAATGCAGAGAGGTGGGAGGCATGGCATCTACAAACACATCCTATTTAGGAAGGATGGTCCCTCTTTCACTTTTGAATCCACTGTCCCTCCTGCATGGAGTCAAAGTCCATCTTTCAGGAGAAAGTGTGCATCAAAAAGACTGGTAGTCATTCCTCAGGCACCTCTTTCCTAGTTGCCGCCCAGGAAAGCCTTCCCCAGCTACATATACTTCCCCTGATCACTTACTGATGCTGTCCTATCACTCAGCATCCCCTTCTCCCTGTAACTAAGCTAAACACGTGCCCCTGCAACTTCTCCACTTGGTGAACATATCCCTGTCTTTCCCTATCTTCCCCTCACCCTTGTCTTTCCTAAATTGTAAGCCCCTCAGGGTAGGAACCTCTCTCTAATTGTACAGAACCCGCTCTGTTGCTGGCGCTGTATAAATAAGGGTGCTTTCTGATGTGACATAGGGCCTTTTTGCACGGACGCTCCCCCCTCCTCGCCCAGGTGTGCGGGGGGAGGGGGGCATCCGTGCAATCACCACAGTGGGTGTGGGGGGGGATGAGGAGGCATCCCGGCCTATCACCTGCCTCCCCTGGACCCCTGCCTGCCTGGCTCATCGCCCACCACAGCCTACTGTCAGGAGAAGTAGACTGGGGCGGTTGATGAGTTGGTTGGGCAGGAATCCAGGGAGACACAACTGGGGGCAGGTGGATTTAGGCGCACACACAAGCTTGGAGCTTTGATGTAAGGAGGGATATAAACCAAATTTTGGTGGCTCGTAGCCCAGGTACAGTTCTTAATGATTTTTATCAATATGAATCATCCAAAATTCAGACAGGTTGTACTGATTCAATTCCGAGCCGACAATCCCTATATCAAATAGGTGTACAAGTCCACGTGGGAGTCCCAAACAGAAGCAGTGTTGGAGAGTAAAGGCCCCTTACTATATGGGCAGCTATGAATTTCTTAAGCTCCCACTCTGTCTTGCTGAGCTTTTCCTGGAGCGGCCGGCACTCCTCCAGTCATGGTAACTGTCCTCTCATTATGAGTGTGATGTGGTGATTGGTTACATATTCAGATCCCCTTTTTGAAGATGGGAACAATAGTACTCTGTGCCCATGATAAGGGTATAAGGTTCGCATTACTTGCTGCAAAAAATACCACAGATAGTACTTTAGCCCACCAACTAGGGGATGCCTGAAAGATCTCAGCCAAAATGTTATCAGGGCATTACTGCCTATCGTCCTATAAGCCGTTTGGCAGTGACAGGAAAATTGTACGCAAAAGTGCTTTTCACCCATCTGGAGAATTGGGCTGAGAATGGGGGCATTATTCCGAGGGAGCAATTTGGTTTTAGGAAGGGCAAGTCAACCATAGACTGCTGCTACATTTTACAGCATGTCATGTTCAAATATTGGAAGGTCAAAAGAGATAGGCTGTTTTTGGCCTTCCTAGACCTGACCAAGGCATTTGACACAGTCCCAAGGAATGGACTCTGGGTCAAATTTAGGGCTTTGGGAATCGAGGCCAAGTTATTGGCATCGATTTCCCAACTCCATTTCAACAACGAAGCCCGGGTTAAAACATCCCTGGGTTATGGCAGGCCTATCCCCATTAGGAGAGGAGTTCACCAGGGCTGTGTCCTGGTGCCCCTCCTCTTCAGTTTATATCTATCTGACTTAGCTTCCATTATCAGTTCGGTTGATACCCATCCACCAAAAGTGGTTGGGGAGCGTCTCCCTCTTCTGCAATTCGCAGATGATGTGGTACTGATTTCCCAAACTGAAATTGGATTACGGCGGGCCATAGATAGGTTCTTCCATTATTGTGTCACAAATGGCTTAGAGATAAACACCCATAAGTCTAAGATCATAGTCTTTGGCAAACGATCTTATCCCCGTAGGTGGAAGACGGAGGCTGGGGAGTTTGAGTAGGTAGTTTCCTTTAATTATTTAGGAGTGACATTCAGCAATAAAGGCATGTGGAACCTCCATCTTCAGGCCAGGGCCAATAAAGCCCAGCGGGCGGCTCAGGCCCTGAATAGGGCTATCAATTTATCAAAATTTTTGAGAGTGTATCGCGCTAAAATACCTCCGACAGCCATTTTTGGCTTGGAAATTATACCAAATCCCAACTTGGCAGTGCTAGAAAAGGTGCAAAAACACCTTTCTTCGAGTACTAAAAGTCAGTTCCAATACTCCCGGGGCGGTAGTCAGAGCGGAATTGGGAGTACATTCATTGGCGATGATCTCCAAGATTAGATATGTGGGATATTGGCTCAGACTCTTGGCACGCCATGATACTGACCTTGCCCTCCACTGTTTAAGGGAGGAATTATGTGAGACAGGGTCTAGGGGTTATCCATGGCTGTTATACTTGGTTCATGCTTGGGGATTTTCATTTGAATATTTCATAGGCCAAAGCCTTTCTGTTGTTAGGGCTGAAATTCTTTCAAGGGCAAGAGATGTGGCCCAACAAGAAGATCTATCAATTGTGGCCCATTGGAAAGTAGCCCCCATGCTGGTGGAAATAAAAAAATCAGCTGAGTTTGAGCCATACCTTGACCTACTTACCTGTCCATCGATGGTACACATTACTTCGCTTCCAGCTTGTGCCATCGGTGGTAGTGGAAGGCAGATTTAACCAGCTACCGTTTCACTTAAGACTCTGTCCCTGTAGTCTTCAGGAGGTGGAAACTATAGGGCATGTCTTATTACATTGTCTCTATTATTTCTGGCTAAGGTCAACATGGCTGGGATCTCGGTTGCATAGCCGCATTGACCCCTGTTCGGAGGCTAGTTACCTGTATTTGATGGCCCTAAAAGGGAAGGAGGAAATGCTGGCTTTAGCAACCTTCGCTTGGTTGGCAGGCAAGCGAAGGAAGCTAATTTTTGGAAGATTGAAGGTAGCTGGATCTGCCTAATTATGATTGCCACGATTGGTTGTCCCTATCCATATGGAGCCCTTTTCTCTCTGACAGGAGATTCAATTTTTGGATTATTTCTAGGTCTTCCATCTTCTGTTTATTCAAAGTCACCATATGGCTATGTTTATTTATTAATTGTTTATTAATTATTGTTTATATGGGCATGGGTACGTCTGGAAGACATTTTGGTTTTGATCCTTTCGGTATCCTAGATCGGTGGATCAGGTTACTATCTGTGGCATTTCTCGCCGTAAGTAATGAGAAGTTGTGCCTATTTATTCACGCTGTAATGATATTATGCTGTATTGTCTTATATGCGTAGCGTACCCTCCGAATATATGTTATGCCAGGGGGTTACGTAGTTTGCTCCTCGTTATGATGGGTCTTTCCCTTATGTCTGTCTATTGTGTATCTTGATTATGATTGCTGCTGTTGTTTTTGGAGTACAGCGATAGCTAAACTCCCAATAAAGTATTATTATTATGTTCAGATCATCGTGTGAATCTAGCCTTAAAAACACGCACCCTATGGGACCAGGACAATCCAAGCATGTTTTTAAACAAGATGCTACCCCACATGGCCACCCAGGAGCCTCTCATCTCACTACCCATCTGAAGGTGGTGCAGGGGTGTGTGTGCTCCTGTGAGTCCCTCCACACCCACTCATGGCCACTCACGGTGCACTGCCAAGAAAGTCAGAGTGCGCCGTGTGGGGCAAGCCAAAAAAGTGTGTGGCAACAGGTGCCCACACATCCCCTGCCCGTATGAACTGGGGTGGCCCAGCAGACAGGTCCCACACTCATAAGCACTGTGGGTGGGGGACACGGCCTTTGCAAGTCACAGAAACTGGCTGTGAGCACTGAGAGGCCCAGTTCCCCAGCACTCGTGCCCCCGGGTCATGTCAGTTTCAAAGGCCAGTCTGGTGCACTTCCCCTTCCCCCATTGTCCGTCCGTGGTAGGGGAAGAACATGGTGACTACCATAGTAGCCACACCGGGAGGCACCCATTAGAATCTCTCCTTGCACACTCCACCTGACTGCTCCGCAGCTGTGCCACTCATCAGTCACAGACCCTCCCCCAACCCCCTCGGCCTTGCTCATTTTTAAAAAATCAAAGTGCTGTTCGGAAGGATGCTGTAAAAGTCAACATTTGTAAGGAATCTCAGGAAAGAAAGAGTTGAAACCATTTTCTGTTGGCAGATAATTCAGATAAAAGCAGGGTTATAGTTTTCCCCATATTATATACTAATAGGCTATCCTCGCCAGCATTTTATTCAAGGCTCTCAAATCATTTTAAAAACCTCCAGTTAATTCCCACTCCTGAGAGAGATTCAGAGGATCATTTTACCCACCAGTGAGATGCAGCCAGCTCTGCATTGAGAAATGGCAGCTGAGCGCACCAATAAATTCTCCACAACAGCTTGAGGACATAGTGAATAGGAATACCATCTCGCCTGCAATGGAAAGAGGAGCTTTTGTAGGTGAGCTGGAATTTGACCAACTTTGTTCTTCTAGGAAGCACAAGGGGGAATCATTAATGAGTGCAAATTATTAGGAGCTGAACTGCTTAAAGTGTAAAAAAATGATTTGCAAGTAAACTGCACTCTGGCAGGATTTTTAAAAAATAACATGAATAATACAGTTGTTGCTTTATTGTTAAAGTGCCTAGAGAACCGGTCAACTGCGGAGAGCCATGCTGTAAATAATTCAACAATGGGGAGGAAGCAGATGGGAGGGAATACATTTGCCTGCACTCGAAAATAGCAGCATGGCCTAGTGTTGAGACAAGGTGGGTTTTGTATGCCCAGATGATATTCACATTTTTGAATAGCCAAATAATACCCACAACCAAAACTTTTTTTCAGCTGTTCGGTTATTCCATTTCAGCTACATCACATGCGCAATAGTCAAAATGAAGTATCCCAACAACCAAGTATCCAAACTGCAAGGAATATCAGACAAAGATGGACCCAAATAGAAGTTTCTTCTTCATTTTGGCGAATACACTTTGAATCAGGCGAAATCATCTTATGCTGTGGATATTAATTTTGTCTGCAGTGTGGCCCATGGGCTGGTTGGGAAATTTGCATAATTTGGGTGTGGGAGAGGAGATATCAGATTCACCTGAAAAGCAGCATGTCTGGTAACACAAGCTCTCTAAAAACATAATGCAAAACAGGCCCGTTGAGAGAAATTTGAGACTTGGGTACATCCTAGTAGTCAGGGGCACACTACCTCCCATCCCCTCACCGTAAGTTTTGAAATCAGTTTCTGGAGACCACACTGGTACTTTATTTGCGCATATTTGATTTGCGTTTATTATTTTCCTCCTCCGATTTCAATGTATATTAAGAAAGAAACATTATTTTACTTTTCTGAGGGCCCAGTACAGTTGTGCCCCCCATTTTACCCACACACCTCATCATGCCTGCTGGGAGATGAATTTGCATGTGATGCTGATGTGGGCATGTGGTTCCCCCACCCTCCCAATCTTTCATCAGTGGTGGGATCAGTGGAGGAAGGGGCTCCAGAAAAGTCCGGTGCCATGAAAGGTGCTTCTCTGGACAGACCTTTCTGGGCAGGCTGGTTTTCCCCTTCACCCCTGCTTTAGCAGGGCTCTCCTGGAGTTATAGCGTAGCTACAGTTACCTGGGCTGCAGTTCTTTCCTATATCTGTCCCCCAAAGAGATGGAGATAAAGTAGTTCAAATTATATCTTTTCTTGGACCAACTTCGGTTGGTGAGAATGTGCAAACTTCCATGCCACTCAGGGCCTTTCCTCAGGCAGGAAGTCAGAAATATACAGACTGAGCAAATGCAGGACAGGTATGCTCTCCCTCGCAAAGGTGTTATTTATTTACTAGCTGTTAACCCACAATACTTTGCTGGGGAGCTATCCTCAGGGAGCTAGCTGTTAACCCGCCAACACTTCGGGGAGCTATCCCAGCCGACTGGGGCAGTGCATTATCACTCTACCCCACTTTCCCAGAGTGTCCACCATTGACCATCATGGCTGACCATCAGCCAAGCATACAGGCCACCAGGCGTAGGGTGGGGCTGTGCAGATGCACATCTGTTTGTCTTCCCAGTCTCCTGGTGAACATTAGTTTATATACATTCCAATGTCGGGTGACCTTAACTTCAGCCCCGGTCATTGGACCTGTAACCTTCAGTCATTAAAAATGTTGAGAACTCCACGACTTAATTCTACACGTACCCCCTCTGATTGATTGGCCCTACTGTGCCAACTCTACTGCTAACTCCTCCAAATTGGCTGTGGTCAGAACAGCCTATTGTGACATCACCAACAGCTGTACAGCAGCTGCAACAGCAGCAACTGCTGTTCCCTTTGCTTTGCCTATGGACCAATGTTGGGTGGACATAACTTTGCCCCCAGCCATCGGTCATGGCCCTGTAACCTTCAGACACTAAAGGGTTTGATAATCCTTCCTTTAAGACCTCAGCAGACCCTCTATGACTTAAAACGAAAAAGTCTTAGGTCGGACCAACTGACCAATCAACAGACAGATTTTACATAAATCGATTTAATTATTTGAATTTATACGCCACCCTTCCCACAGAGGCTCAGGGTGTCGTACAGTCCATAAAACAATAAAATGCATACAATAAAAACTCCCACCCTCACCTCAAAACACACCATCCTCCAACACAACCCTGCTCAAAAACCTAGCCAGCCCCTATCCCTACCCGCCAAATGCTCCCTCAAATAAAAATGCTTTACAACACCTCCAGAAGGTGATTAGGCCTGGGGCTCAAGCGAACCTCCTGGGGAAGGAGTTCCACAAACCTGGGGCAGCAACTGAGAACACCGTCCTGCGCCACCCCCCATCCAACAGACAAGGGTAACAGATGGAACCTGTAAAAAAGCGCTCCCGTCTGACCATAGAGGCCACATTGGAACATGGTAGGACAGGAGGCCTTTATGATATATGGGACCCAGACCATTTAGGGCTTTAAAGGTCAAAACCAGCACCTTGAATTGTGCCCAGCATGTTATAGGCAGCCAGTGCAGACTTCGAAGCACCGGTGCCCAGATTGTGCCCTTAAGGAAGTCCTTTGTCGCATTAAGGACACTGCTAGGCAGCAAGACCTGGCAGCTATCAATGAGTCTCGTCATCTGCGTGACTATTGGGTTTGGGAACCGGAGGTAGGGTGTATGGCGACTTACCTGCTCTCGTCACTCTCACCACGGGCAAAATACCTACTTATGTGCGTTAGACTCAATGCCTTTCCCTCAAGGGTATATGAGCGTAGGATAGAGGGTCTCCCATTTGTAGAAAGGTTATGCCCTTTTGATGGAGCTGGCGTCGAAACAGTACAGCACATGTTATTTGAATGTCACCAGTACGACAATATAAGGGATAAGTATTTGCAACCGTTAATGCAAAGATATCCGGGTAGATCGTCTCATGGTTTATTGATTTATGCCTTGACTAATTTTGATTATTTGCAGTCTGTGGCTAAGTTCCTTATATGTATGGTACCAGTTAGACAGGCGTTTCTGGAATTTAAAAGTAAAGATAGTAATGACCTTTTACTTGAAAGTTGAATGTTATTTGTATATTTTAAGTTTCTATCTATTTTTTTGTATAGGATATACTTGAACTCTTATTTTTTAGTCTGCCCCCTTGATGGGGAAGTTGTATGTATTTAGAAGATACTCTATTGTATGTCATTGTTTTTAGATGTTGGCTATAGCCTTTGGCTCAGCCCAATAAACCTGAATCTGAATCTGAAGCATAGGTGTAATGTGCTCCCAGCAACTTTTCCCTGAAAGGAGCCAAGCTGCCATATTGTGCACCAGCTGCAGCTTCCGAACAGTCATCAAGGGCAGCCCCGCATAAAGCGCGCTGCAGTAATCTAGTCTCGAGGCAATGAAAGCGTGGATGACAGTGGCCAGATTCAAGCCAGAGAGAAAAGGCCACAGCCTCCTCACCAGATGGAGTTGGTGAAAAACGCTCCTGGCCACCGCTGCTACCTGATGTTCCAGGCACAGTGAGAGATACAAAAGCACTCCAAGACTGTGAACTTGAATGACCAGAGGGAGCCAGACTCCATCAATAACAGGTGTCCCAGTCCCCTCCAAGTCACAAGACCGGCCAACAGTCATCACTTCAATTTTGTCAGGATTCAGCTTCAATCCCCCCACCCCCACGCCCATATGAAAACGCCCATTATAAGGGCAGTCCTCCCAGCAGTTCTGAATCTGAATGGAACTGTCATACTTCAAGTCATGAAACTTGCTGCCTCTAGGTTTTGTGATCATTTGTGGGCAAGAGAATACAGATCTGCTGTAACCATGAGAGATTGGGAAGTGATGGGCAAAGTGGGGAATTGGTGGCTGTGAGTTTGAATCCATCTAGCTTCTGGCCTACCTCACCCTTTCCCCATTTCACCATCACCCTGCCCCACAAGGTGAGGGACTAGGAGTTTCTCCCTAATTTTCTAAATAAGTTAACAAAAGTGCACAGTAAATAATAGAATCCAAGAATCTTAGCATGGTTGCCTCAAAACCTAGCTACCTAGCCACACTGCTGCTGAAACAATGTTCTAACAAACAGCTATTTAACTAGTGAGCAATATGCAAGACCCATCTCTAGTTCTCTAGTACCTGTGCTAATAAGAGCAATGAACAGTTGCTCTTTTATTTCTGGTAGTAGGCTTTTGAAAAGGCAATTAGAAGGTGAAGGTTTCAAGTCTCCTTTAGGATAGTCTGTGTAGGTGGGATTTCCTTAATTTTAATGGGGCGGGAGTTGGTTGATTGTTTTTTTATAGAAAGCTTATTTTATGCCATCTCTGCTCATTACGTAATCTTGAGACTCTCTTAAGGCTGCATAAATGTGCACAAATCAACATACATTTATGCAAATTAGGAGGGGCATTTTTTTGCTTCTATCATTGTGAGGAGTGTTTTTGTATAATTTGAATTGTGAGGACCATTTTCCATTGTCGGCAAGGTCATTTTTGTATTCACTGACTATGGGGGCATGGCTTCTGGGAGGATCAGCGGGTAGGACTTCCATTGTTCTTTGGACACTTGAAATGTTGGGAGATATGCCTGGACCCGCAACACTTTGGGGCCTCTGAAACACAACCCCCACCATCTGGGTCGCTCCTTTTTCTGTGCAGCAGTGAAATCCTGCTCTGCAATGGTGGCTCTCAATTTTGTACTGCCCAAGACAAAGCATTTAAAATGGGCCATGGTATTCTATCAGTGTATATGCTAGTAGTAGCTCCCTGTTGCACACAGTCTGCTCAGCCTGAGCTGCTGGAGCTGAAATTTGAGTTTAGCCCCACCTGCTCCTACCCACCTCTTCCTTCTGAGCTGGATGGGAGAGGAAGACACTGAGTGGGGCTAACTCACCTTTGGTCAGGTGGTAAGCCCTGCCTTTTCCTCTTTCTCCATAGCTGAGCCACAATAGCACTGGCATAGGTTCACTGAAGGGCCTCAGAATGGGGGTGGGGTGGGGTGGGGTTCCTGTTTTAGCTCCCTGTGGTCAAGGGGGAAGAAACAAGGATTAAAAATAACGATGGTAATGTTTTTAAAATAAATAAATTTTAAAATAATAATAATTCAAAGGGAACATGGTTTTCAGCAGTTGCCATAGCAATGGGTATGCAAATAAGGCAAATTTGCATAGCTTTAATTACTTTTTATTAAAATAATTATCCATAATTGGGTGAAGACACATTCATTTTTAATCAAAATCTAACTTATGCCTGTGGGAGTGTGTGTGGGTGTGTGTGTTGTGTGTGGAATTGTGTGCTCACAATGTGCACACACAGGGAGCTCGGGGAAAATTCTCTGCTTCCCACTCCCAACATGGCCAGGAGAGAGAACGGCAGGGCTAGAGAGGCTGCTGCGGTGGCCATAAGGTTGGAAGGTGGGGACTTTATCTGCCTCCCCTGCCCCCCTCACGCATGTGTAAAATTCCAGTTTGGGGCTGCGTGTGTGTGCCTCAGACCTTGGACCAGGGCTATAGTTTCCATGGAAATAATCTACTTTAGTTTCCCAAACTGTGGGCCATGACCCCAAGTGGGCTTATGCCCTCTGAGGATGAGCTGGTCATCCTGATTGATATTTGTTATATTTTTCATGCCTTTCCTGCTTGGTGGAGGGAATTGTCACTGGATTTTATTTAAATCGCAAAAGTTTTCTGGCTCATAGATTAATGAGTTTTTATGTTTGATCAACTGTTTGGGTTTAGCCAGGGGCGGCTGGTAGGTCTTGAGGTTGGAGGGGCAGTAAGGCCAGCGGGCAATGGTGGGCGGAGCCAGGGCAATGGTGGGCAGAGCCAGGGCAACGGTAGGTGGCATAACCCAGCAGCAAGGAATTCCAAGTGTTAATGTAGGATGGACATTACATTGCTAAAATCAAGCAATTTCAGTTAGGTTAGGCAGGTTATAATCACCTCCTCTGCCAGGTTTAAAAGCAGGCAGACAACCTTAAACCTCACTTACAAGCAGTTTTAGCAAAGACACACACACACGCAGCAGAAGTTAAGAACGCTGCTTCAGAAAGACGGGACTGGCTGCATGTATGTTGGAGGGACCCCAATCCCTGCTTCAGAAGTCCCTTCTGAAGCAGTATGCTTGCCCTCTGCTGCGTGTGTGTGTTGTGGGGGGAGGGAATTTCAAGGACCATGAATCACCAGACTCACAGCTACATCTCGGGATTTTAAAATCATCCCATTTTCAGCATTGTGAACACACATTTAAAGATCCCACCCTCGGGGGTGGGAGGGAGCAGGGTGGGGGGGACCC
>QEPC01014892.1:3136019-3162820 GCA_003113815.1 Sphenodon punctatus | reverse complement strand
CCGCCTCCGATTATGTGCATGTGTGGGCACTGCGCATCCATTTCCAGCCGCGAGCTAACCGGGTCGCCGATCGAGGGTGGACATACACGACCGGAAATGGACGCGCATCGCCCACACATGCACATAATCGGCGGCGGTGTCACGTGTAAACCCGCCTCCCGGTAGTTTTGAAAAACAAGTACGTGATCGTCTAAAAGCGGCGTTAGTCTAATTAGTATTGTAGAGATGACAAGGGTAGGCTGTGGCGGGCAGGGGGCAGGAGTCTGGTGGCGGTAGACCTGAGGCAGAGGAGCCAGGGGTGGGCAGAGGGGAGGTAGGCTGTTGCTTTGGTGTAGGGCTTCAGACTGGCACCTGGCATGGCCTTCTCCGGCTCTACCAGGAATGCAATAAAAATTAATGTGCATAATCAAATGGCCGCCATGGCCATTTTACACTGGCACACCAGGTTCAAAAATGGTGCCAGCAGCATCTCTGCCATTTTGGAAAATGGCAGCCATTCTGCATGCTCAGCCAGGCATGCGCAAGCTGGCTACCATTTTCCAAAATGGTGTTGACATTGCCGGCGTCATTTTGGGAAATGGGTTCACATGCGTAGAATGGCCATGGCAGCAATTTTGCTCATATGATTTTTTTTTTATTGTAATTTCTTCCTGGCGCAGCCAAAGAAGACTGCATCAGGCATCAGTCTGGAGCCCTACCCTACCCTACCCTGCCAAAAAGTAAGTAAAGCACAAACTACCTCCACTCCCCTCTGCCCACCCCTTCCTGACCCATGGACCCCTACCTAGCCCCTCTGCCCCCACAAGCTCATAAAGCTCCTTGGCGTGACACCATCAACTCTCCAAGGAGCTTTGATAAATCTGTAACAGGGTATACCAATTGAATTTTGGTTCGTATCACTCTGGTTCGGTTCATCAGTATGAACCATACAGATTTGGATGATTTATATTGATCCGAGTCCAAACTTCACACCCCTAGTCACAGCAGAGTTGCTAACATCTGGTTGTCACAAGAGTTAGACTACTACTCCAAATTAACTTCAGAGTTATCCCTGTATAAGCTTATCCTAGAGTAAGGCCTCACACTCAACTCCTTCACTCCAATGAAAGCCATATCCTACGATACGTCTGTGACAGATAAGGGCAATCCATACCAACAGAAGGGAAATTGACGAGTACTGTTTGTGCTAAGCAGTAGATACTACCTCAATTATAACTATTCTGCAGCAGTGGTCATATACAAGAGGCCTACGGTCACAATTCTCAAACCATTTACTCCAGAGTGATAATCTCAATGGCACAACTACTGCCATGGAAGTGTTCTGAGCACTGCAGACTATGTTCTTATCCACATTCGAGATGACCCTTCTAGTGGGGTGGCTTGACCTGAATTTCTGCAATGCTGGGGGTGAGAGGGCAGTGACTGGACACTGGTGTTGCCATCTCTTGGGGGGGGGGCAAAGTGGGGTCTCTGGCCCTTTAAGGGAGTCTGCTTTGCCACTCAAACTCACCCACAGTGGAGTATAAAAGAGCTGCAAGCTCCAGGAACCATTCAGTCTGGGAACCTAACAGAGCAGACCTGGGCTCTTGAAGGTTCCCCACTCTGTGCTGTCTGAGGTGCTGAAGCTCAGACCAGCAGAACAGTGATGAAGAGTGAGTGGAGATGGCCAAGGAGTGGGACAGCCTGAGTTTGCAGCAGTTGTGGAGTCAAGAAAACAGAATAGCTATGGGGTTGACAGGACCAGAGGTGGAACCTGAACAGCACAGCCTGAGGCACAAACAGAGAGACTGTGAGTTTGCTGGACATTGGGAGTATCTGTTGTAGGAAGCAAGGAGGACACTGTTGTTATGGGACTGGGTGAATGCAGACCCTGTGTCCTGACTTGGATGTTATTATGGCCTGGTTCCTGTGAAAATGTATCCCTGGAGAGCCACGGAGATTTGAGGCTTACGAACGCAATAGCCCACAAATTCACGCCAACCGACGTGCCTTGGGAGCATTATTCATCCCAGGGAATGACCCTGCCTGGAAAACCCTGGAGGAAAGGGGGTGCTAGGCCCAAGCATGACTGGGTGACTTTATCTCTCAATGCTGGGGACCAGGGACTACAAATGAGGAATCAGCAACCCCCTTGAATCGTCCAGAGAGGGTGTTACTATCTAGGCAGGGAGGACGTAAAGGGAATCCTGAAGCCCCAGAGGCAGCTGCTTGCTGGGAAATCCCAGGGAGATAGGGGGACAGGTTGGAGTCAGCTCATGGAAATAGAGAGACCCTGGTTTCGGTTCCAGCAAACCCAGATGACCTGAAGAGAAGCAGAGCTGGAAAACTTGGTAGAGGGGGCAGGGCAGTATAAACTAGGGCTGAAGCCCATTTTCAGTATTTTCTCATTTTTTGACAAAAATAAGTTTTTCAGTTCTAGGAAGCAAGACTGAACTGTGAAATAGGCTGGAATCTCGTTGAAAAAATGAAAAAATATTGTGGCAGGGATGGGCTCACCTGGGTGAGTCCTGGCAGGACTAGGGCCCAACAGTCACTCACTTTGGGAATTAGTTCATTATTCCATACAGTGTTAACCCTCCACCATATACAGTCTCTAGCCAATATTCAGTCCTTTTACTCACAGACTCTTTAGTCAGGCAGACCTCTCTCCTTGGCTGCTTAGTCCTTGAAGCAGAGTTTCGACCCAGCTCCTGCTTCCTCCTTGGCTTCTCACTGCTCCCACACAACTCCCTGTCAGAGGCAGAGCTCAGCTCCTGCCTCTCTCACAGCATCCACAGCACTGAGCTCTGGTTCAGGCTTTATCCCTCTCTGGACTAGCTTTGTTCCAAGCACACCTCCTAGAGGTTACAACCTGGGGGATGTAACCGTATCTGCGGGGGGGGGGGGTAGTTGCCAGACCCCAGGGAAAGGGCAAAACAGCATCAAGTCCGCTCAACAAAGGGCAGATACTTGTCTTATTTGCAACACCAAAGATGCTAGAGGACCCTGGGCTACCAAGGGACCATGGAGAAGCCCAAATAAACCAGCTGATACATGGTCCTTGGACCCTGGCCAAGCCTCAGACACATGAGATATCATTGTATGGGTAGTCTTAGTCTAATTAGTGTTGTAGAGATGACAAGACTAGGAACTTTGGGTGTGTTGGGGGTAGTTTGTATCAATAAAATACCAATTAATTATAAATACAAAAACAGTGACTTTGCGATATCGATCCCATTGTAACAGATTTAGTGGGAATGCTTCTGAGCATGCATACGGAAGTGAGATGGAAGAGTGTATATGTTTATGTAACCTGTTTGGTGGGTTGTTAAGATTTGTACCAAGCACCCCTCCTCAGGTGACTCAAACTTACCGGGATGGCAAGACTCTTGGGCAGGGGTCTGTGTGGCAAAGTGGGGAAGCAGGGCCTCTGGCTCTTTAAGGAAGTCTGGTTCTGGTTTGCCACTCAAACCCCACCCACAAGGGAGTATAAAAGGGCTGTGAACTTCAGGAGCCAGTCAGTCTGGGGTTGGGAGCCAAATAGAGCAGACCTGGGCTCTGCAAGACTCCCCCACTCTATGCTGTCTGAGGTGCTGAAGTCTGGAGCAGCAGAACAGTGAGGAAAAGTGAGCAGAGGTGGCCAAGGAGTGGGGGCAGGCCAAGCCTGCAGTGTCTGTGGAGCCAAGTAACCAGAATAGTCAAGGGGTTGACAGGACCAGACGCACCGGGCTTAGGTGGAGAGACTGTGAGCTCACTGGATGTTTGGAGTTATCTGTTGTGGGAAGCAGGGAAAACATTGTTGTTATGGGACTGGGAGCACATCCAAAGGCAGAAAACAAAAGCCTTTAAATGAATGCAGACACACACACACACACACACCCAATGTCCTGACTTTAGTATCATCATGACATGGCTCCTATGAAAACCTACCCCTGGGAGTCACTGGAGCATCGCATGGGCACACTCTTGCGAAGCAAAATACAGGGTGGGACATTAGTGTGGATAAAGCCCAACTTAGGGTAATACAGAGTGGGGCAATGTTTTGCAGCAGTTACAATGTATGGAATGCAAGTGCATGGAGACAGAGGCAACAGAGCTCTCCAGCCCCTTTTGAGATCAGCCAGAGAGCTTAGCATTGCCTCCCTGCTGCAGAATGAGGTACCTGCTTGCCTGGTGCATTTGTGGCTCTGGGGCACGAAGCCTACTACTACTACTTTCTATAGCACTACTAGGCATACACAGCACTTACAGTCAAAGATTTTTGGAGACTGGTCCCTGCCCAGTGGGTTTACAATCTAAGATGGACAAGGATGAGGGGAAACACAGGCACACACACATTCCCATTTTACAGATGGGGAACTGAGGCTGAAAGGTTGTGACTTGCCCAAGGCCACCCAGTGGATTCATGGCTAGGGCAGGATTTGAACCCTGGCTGTCTAAGTCCAAGTCGAAGTCCAAAACCTTATACACTACACTACCACAAGTCCTTTTGTTTTGAGCTTCAGAATCTATGAAGGCTCTTGCCCTTCCCACAGGGCAAGTGGAAGAGGATAGCAATACAATAAATCCTGGAGCAGTCCTGCTCTGAGCTGGAAATTTGCCTAGTGGGCAGGGGAAGGAGAACTGGTTTACTATGCTGGCCAGGCACATAGCTAGATGGGAATGGACCCCCACTTGGGCACTTATCTCCACATGCATTCTACACGTGCGTGGACTCGCCAGGTGCAGTTGCTCCTGCTGAACCTACACCCCTGATGTTGACCACATACAGTTCTGCCAAGGAGGAAGAACTGACGAGAATTACCCCTGGGTAGAAGTGCTCTCTCTCCCACACACAGTCCCCCAGCTTGAGTGGCAGGGACAGCATTTGAATATTTTCCCAGACCAGCAAAATGTACAAAGCTGGCCCTAGGTGGCAGCCTCTGAGGGCTATAGGGAAGGAGGAGTAGACCTACTGCAAAGAAGCAAGAGATGCTGGTGCCGTCGGTGGCCTTTTCATATGAGATTTTCGTTCTTTATTTATTTATTTATTTTATTTTGTGTTTTTTATGCTGCCCCCTCACGCACAGCATCTAGGGGCAGCTAACAACATTTTAAAACAAATAATATCATAAAATTCAACATTTAAAATAACACAACAGTAAGACCAATAAAAACCCACCCTAACCCAACCCACCCATCACGTCTCCCTTGGCAAAGGCAAACTGCCCTTATGCTGTTTTTTCCTAACACAAAGGGCAGCCAGTGGCTGCTCGACTGCACGTGAGCCAGCCAGCAGCACTGATTTTTTTTAAAAAATGTTTAATAACTCGTTCACACTGCACCAGCACTTGATCTAGATCGCACGCTCCAAGGCTGTGAAATCTGGGGGCTCAACTTGTCGGAGGCGGGGGAGGACATATTGATGATTCAAAATAGTCAGGACTCTGTGCATTTTGACCACAACCAATTAACTTTTAAACAGTTATAATTTTTGATTTTCTGACCGGAGCTTCTTCAAACTTTGCACATATGACGGTCCCCACAAATATAAGCCATGAATAAATTTTCACAACTGTAGCTCAAGCAGTTTCCACAAAATTGGGGCTTCAGCAGTCCCCTGTTTATAACGGAGAGCGGTTCTGCCTTTACTTTCTTGCAGTCACCGCTGCAGCACCCAAATAGAAGCATTATCTGAGAAAGCAGGGAGGAGAAATTTGCAGGGCTTGGGGACAATTGCTGCTGGGTGTGGGCTGGAGAAAGATATGGGCAAGAAGATGTATGCAAAACATGCTAAACCAAAATGCAGTTATGTGGGTGCTCAGGACAGGTAAAGGAAGGAGAAAGTCCGAATCATGGATCTGGCCCACAGATCCACACATGCATTCTCCCCTTGGCTGCCTTGGTCCGCGCATGTTCCTTCAGTGCTAGAAGGTAGGGGCTGAATCTGGACGCTAGATCCAGGAATTGGAAAAGAGCCAAGTTAAAGCCAGCTAGCTTGAGGGCAAGGGCGAAGGGTTCTCCACCCCTGTAAAGCAAGTAGTAGCAGCTGCTGTTTGATATTAGACAGGTTTCCTGCCTTGTGCAAAAGAGAGAGATGGGGAAGTCTGTTACTATAATATGTTGTTGCTAAACAATGAAATGTTTGCTTTTGACTTTAGAGGAAACTCAGCTCCACTAAGAAGGCAAGAATTCAGAGTGAACTACCATAGTACTCCTAAAAGAAGGCCATCCAAAACTGAACCGATTTTCTCTGCTGGAGAAAAACTGCAAGGAAGATTTAAGTCTACCATTGTAACTAGCTCAAGCTGCATTATTCTCCGCCATCAAAGCCAACACAAATAACGATGAATTCTACGATCATGTCTCTGCTACAACTGTCAATGGGTATTTTCACACAGACCCGGGAGTGCACAACCCCAGAGCAAATCTGGGGGTGCACTCCCACGCCTTCCTGCTTGCAGCCGTGTCTGGGTCTGTTTTAAACACACCCGGCAGCTGTCAGGGCCCATAGTCCGCCTGCATTGTGCCCCTCCCCCACATCATAGCATTGGGTAATTTCAGACATTACGGGATCATGGTCAAACACAGTGAATCCCCTGTGGTGGCCGTGATTCCCAGAATGTCTGTTTGATTCCCGCCAGATGTTCACCACAGTGAACCATTGGCAGGAATCAATATAACCACGATTCTGGGCCTCTGGCCACCCGGAGGTCCAGAATCGTGGTTAGATTGGCCACGATCTGGAATGGGCCAAACATAACGACTGTTACGTTCGGCACATCCCGGATCGTGGTCCCGACCATGGGATGGGATCGGGCGCAGCAGCTGCTGTGCCCGCCCATCTCCCGGAGGGCGGGCAGCCGGGGGAGCATGGGGGGGGCGGGGCTGTGTGGCCACACATCGTGCCGCGCAGCCTCGCCCCCTCCCTGAACCCCTGTAGGAATCAGACCGGCATGTCTAAAGGACAGCCGGACTGATTCCTGTCCGGGATCCGAAATGTATCCCGGTCCGTGGTTCAGCGTGGCGGGCCTCTGGGCCCGTCACGTCTGAAATTACCCATTGTGGGTGGATCACCCACAATGCTATGGTATTGCCAGGGCAACCCCCACCCAAGAGCAGGGCTGCAGCGGCTGTCCATCAAGCAGACAGACAGCAGCCCAGCCTCCGGCCAGTGTCCCACAGTTAAACAGCCTGCTCTATTGGCGGTGCTTCAGGATGTTCTAGAGCACCGCTGGCAGGGCAGCCCCAGAGCAGAGCCAGCCTGTTCTGTTTGCACATCTGACAGATGGACAGCCTACCCAGGGGTGAGGCAGGGCAGTGTCCGTGCGAAGACACCCAATGAGCTGGGGTGTGTGGTTGCACTAAGAGGGCTGCTTGCCATCCCAAATCATGAGGTTTTAAAAAAAATAAAATTGGAGGTGTTTTACTGGCCTTTTGGTGTTTGAATCTTTAGGGTCACATTCTCAAGCTGTTCTCCATGAAGAATAGAAACATTTTAAAATGAAAGTGAATACTCTTATGATTTTGTCACATGATTGGGGATATTTAGGCCTTAAGAAATCCCTAAAATTAGGAACCTTGTGATAAGTTTGTGAGTGCTGGAAATCTTGCTGGGCCCTTGATCTGGTGGCAACATGGTTAAAATTGGTTTTGTCAATAAGTCCAAATGATGTTTCTAGTCAAGATATCTCTAGCGGCAATGGGGGAAATTCAGTGAACATGAATCCCTGGCCTTGGGACTCTACGGTATATCCTCATGGAAAGCAGGAGGGCTGCATGCTAGATTTGCCAGCTGTCCCAAGGAAGAGAACTAAACAGTATTAACTTGCACGGGTTTATATGTTCATTTGTGCAAACCCAAGAGCTAGTGTGGCCTAGTGGATAAGATGGAGATTTAGAGCTGGAGACAAGAGTTCAAATCCCATCTTAGCCACAAACCCTTTGGGTGTCCTTGGACAAGTCACTATCTCTTAGCCTCAATTCCCCATCTGAATAGTGGGAATAAAAATCAAATATCTCACTTCCCAACATTGAAGTTGGGCTGGGAAAACAGACAGATAGTTAGCAACCCTACCAGCAAGCCCACTGAGAAACGAAACAGTTATCAGTCCTAATACCTGTACATCAAGGGTGGACAATCTTCAGCCCATGGGCCAAATGTGGCCTGTGGATATTTTCCTTTAGCCCCTTTCTAATTTTTGGATCTGACCAATGGATCTAGTCTTTACTAGAACTGTGTATGGGGTCAAGCATTTGTATTTGTGTGTTTTAGTATTTGCATTGTATATGTATTTGTATCTTTACCTGTGTTCACTGCATTTCCCCCATCATTGCTAATGTGGAAAATGCAGTGAGCATATGGGTTATTTTGGCACAGAAGTGCAGTGAGGCTCTGCCAGTTTGACAAGCCTATAAGAAAAGGAAAATACAGTCAAAACTGTTGCTACCAGAGTCAAAGGGGGAGCACTGGCTTGGGGGAGGGTGAAGCATACAGCTAGCTTTGTGGGAAGGGTGTTAGCTTGGGGAGGGTGGAACAGGACATGGGTCTGGCTTGGGGAGGTCGCTGGCTTGAGGGAGAGAGGCATGCTTGGGGATGGGAAGATGGGGCATGGGTCTGGTTTAGGGGGTGTCACTGGCTTAGGGGAGTGGGGGAATGGGGCATGGGACTAGGGTCAGGGGCGGGTGCTTGCATGGGAGGAGAAATGGAACATGGGGCTGGCTCAGGGAGGGGGAGGGAAGCATGGTTCTGGCTTGAGAGGGAGTGGTTTCTGGCTCAGAGGGGAGTCATTGGGTGTCTTTAGACATAACGTCAATGGGTGTCTGAATGAGTGGTTTGACCTTGATATGAACACTAATTTGGCCCTGTGTTCACCATGTGGTGCTGCTTAGACACACAGCCCATCTTGGGGCAAAAACGGTGTTTTCTCGCCACCTGATCTCGGCACGCCAGCACTGCCACCTCGTTCCCCATGTTGTACCTGCTAATACGCCACGGGATATCATTAGACACAACGTAGGCCACATGTTCAGCCAAAACCACACAAATGGTCCTTTTGATGCAATGGTGTTCACATTGCGTGGTCAACGGGTGGCCAAATTGGTGTTGGGATTGTTATGGTGCTTACACTCAAAGGCCAAACACGTGCTTAGGGGTTTTGACACCCAATCTCTATTATGTCTAAAGATGCCCATTGGCTTGTGGAAAGTGGAATCCCTAGGTGGGAATGGGATATGGGCTGGCTTGGGGAATCACTGGCTTGTGTAAGGTATCACTGGTTTGGGGAGGGGGGAGTGAGGCTGCAAATGACTTGACTGGCTGGACTGGGCTCTGCTGGGCTAGGCCTGGTCACAGTACTGGAAACTGCAGCTCTGAGACAGCCCCTGCAGGTAGGGAGGGCTCACTACAGGCTCCTCAAGCAGGAAGCTAAACTAAGGCTGCTTTCTCACGAGACTCCTTGCGCAGCCTTTGGCACCACGGGAGCAAGCGCTCGTCAAATGACGTGCAGCTCCCATCTCGTGGGAAAGGCTAAAGTACGGCTCTGTGGCTGCAAGCTTGCGCATCGGACAGTGTAGGATTTCACCACACTGTGAAGAGGATATTTGTACTTCCTCCTTTCCCACTAGACAGGAGCTGTACGTAATTTGACTAGCGCGTGCTCCTGCGGCATCAAAGGTTGCTCAAGGAATCTTGTGAGAAAGCAGCCTTAGTTTAGCTGCCTGCTTGGGGAGCCTGTAGTGAGCCCTCCCTACCTGCAGGGGCAGGGCAATGAAATCCTACCCTGTCCGATGCATAAGTTTGGTGCCCCTCAAGCACTGAAAGTGTGAGTTTGGGGTAAGGGAGCCACAATAAGGGCATGCCTTCAAGGATTGGGGATGGATTCATGACATAGATCTATTATCTGATCACAGGATCAGGCATTAAACTGAGAGTTGTATCTGCAGTATAGGCTAGGCACAATGTTAAAAAACAAAAAACAGTGTTTCTGGTAAAAGAATCATGCTAGTGATTTAATTAGTGTTTACAATGGCTTCTGAATAATGGCTACAGAGCCAAACAGTCATCCAAGAAAATGAAAGAGTGTGCATAGAAAGATTTAGTATTGTCAGAAATGCAATAATAAAATGCAAACTCCTCTATCAAATGGATGAAGCAAAAGTGTAGTCTCTGTGTTAATGGAGAGAGAACAGTTTGAATGTTTCAGTGTGAGAAAAGGCTGTTTGATAGTTTCCTGCATTGCTGTGCTGTGCTGTACCGTACTTGCTAAGTCTTATAGGCTGATAATCAGCTCCACCCTTTTAACAATTTTGCAGACGGGAAAACTACAATAGCTTCGACAAGGAAGTAAAGACATTCTGTCATTTTAAGTACAGTTCCACTCTTATTTGACTCTAATGAAACACTGAATTGTAGAGACTGTTTTAAAAAATTAACTTTTCAAGGGAAGTTAGGAGGCTCACTGGCTTCTGATTGGCTCTAACAGAAAAGACAGCAACCAGGAAAACAGAAGGAAACACTCAGGAAACCTAAAGGCAGCTGAGGCAACTTCAGCAGAAGGTAATAACATAATGAAGTGACATTTTATTCTGACACTTTCTTGTCTCTTTCTGGATTTACGTTGGTTGTGTCTGACTGTTTGGATAATGCAATAGATTGGCTATTTAAACTATAGTTGTATATTGAACTAACTACTGTATGTAAAACATTTTAATGGGGCAGTTTTCTGTGTTAAAAGGGCACAGAGTTTGTTCTAGATTGTTGTTTTTAAACAGCCCAGACCTCAAATTGTCACTTCTAAAAATGTTGGATTTCCCTAGCTGAGCAGACCAAAGTTCTCCTCTGCAACCTAGGGTGTGCCAGATGTGGTTCCTTGATTGCATTTCAAAAACTAGTACAAGCTGCACAGGCTGGAGAGGAGTTCGGGGTAGAGCTGTGCTCAGGATGGGGGAGGAAAGGGGACCGTCCAGAACGTGGATCAATACCAAGAATCTCTCCCCTATCCTTGAGTGCATGCCCTCATTGCTGCTCCATTCCCTCAACCTCATTTTTTCAGCGTTTGAGGGTAGAAATGGTTCGAGGGGACAGCTTCAGAAACTGGAAGAGGGCCAAATAAAAGCAGCCATGAGCCGAATTTGACCCATGGGTCAGAGGTTCCCCACTATTTTAAAGACATTCACTGCGAAAATTCTTTATTCATCTCATCTCTACCACCTTGCACTATTGAGTATCTCAGATCCTGTTTGTTACTAAGTCCTGTCACTTTTCTCTGCATACTATTGCTAAAATCCAGCCCTTCCTTACTATTTCTACTGCCAAACTAGCATGGACTAGTCCATGCTCCAGTCCTCTCTCGCCTTAACTACTGCATCCCCTTTCTAACTGGCCTTCCCTGTTGTCACCTTGCCCCTCTCGCTTCCATTCAACACTCTGCTGCCAAGGTCATCCACGTCACCCTGCTCTTCGAGTGGATTCAGCCCCTCCTCTCCTGCCTCTACCCGAAACACATTCAGCACAAACGCCTTTCCTTTACCTTCAAGGCTTTTCATGGCCTTGCTCCCCCCCACCTCAGGTTTCTGCACTTCTTTCCTGCCACGCTCCCACACAGGAGTGTTGCTCCTCACCTGCTCACAACTCCCCTGCTCCTCAAAACAAATTCACCCCTTCTCCCATGCTGCCCCCTGGAACTCCTCCCCTGAATGCCTTTGCTCTGCTGCCTCCCTCAACTACCTCCTGTACACCTCCCTCTTCCATCAGGCTTTCCCTAGCTCCTCATTCCCACAGCCTAGTCACTGATCCTCCCTTGCTCTTCCATCCTTTCATTCAGAGTCCCCTTGTAACTAAACTCAAGCACATACAACCATGACTTCTCAACTTCTTGAACAAACGTACCCGTCTCTCCCTTTGTTCCCCTCTCTCTTGTCTTACATAAATTGTAAGTAGGGTTGCCACCTATGTATGTATATTTTTCCAGGCTACTTATGAAACATACATGTTGCAGGGCCTGTATTGGCACCAATGCAGGCCCAGCGACATGTATTTTTCATAAGTGTCCTGAAAAAATTGTATATTTGGTAATCATAGGATAGGGACCTGTCTCTAATTAATGATTAGAGTCAGTGGACAATCGGGCCTTTGCTGTGGTTGGCACCTCACTGTGGGACTCTCTCCCTCTGGATGTCCATATCCATTCCTCCTGCCTCACCTTTCAAAAGCTCGTGGAAATTTTATTTATTCTCCAGGTGATTTTTGGATCCACTGTTGGTTCCCTTTGATGTGTGTGTGTATTTATTGATTGATTGATATTTAAAATTTATATGCCGCCCCCTCCTGCCTCAGGCATCCGGGCGTGGCTCACAACATCTTAAAAACATTTTAAAGCGTTAAAATAAACAGTAAAAACAATATAAAACCCCGTCCTCTTCCCCCCTAACTCAACCCACCCACCCCATTTCCCTTGGGAAAGGCCTGGCGGAACAGCCAGGTCTTACATTGTCTGTGGAAAGAGGGGAGGCCGGCAGCCAAGCGGATCTCTGACAGGAGGGAGTTCCACAACCGCGGTGCAGCCACGGAGAACGCCCTCCTCATAGTAGACACCCAGGAAACCCAGGGGACCCCAAGGTTTCTTCCCCTGTTACCTGTGTGTGTGTGGGGGGTACCCCCAAAGTAGCTCCAGGGATGGGCTGCCCCTGCATCCATCTAAAAACATCCAGTGTGTTATTTCTTATGCTCTTTCTGCATGGCGAAGCACCTGCAAAGCCATTTCTTTTCAAGCCATAACGTCCTTTTGCTGTACAAGACAAGCTCAGTAGGGCTGTTGACTCGACGTAGCAAGTACAGGTATACAAATGGATGGTATCCTCTTCCTTGATACACCAAAGAGATGGTAATAATTTCAAGGACTCCGATTGGATTGCAGGGAGCTTTGATTAAATTTGTGCAATCTTGAAATAGTAACAAATTGTGCATTAATTTGGTAAAAACTAGAATTATGTGTTGGGTACTTGCCCCAAGAAATATCCCTGGAATATTATGAATAATAGAATTGAGATGGTTACGAATCGTAGATACTTAGGCCTGATATTTTCTTCTGCCTCCTGCTGGAAGAGTCATATACAGAATGTCAAAAGTAGGGCAACTCTATCTGCCCAAAAGGCGAAATGTTTCCATGATATGTTTGCAAGAAGATCGCTTTCAGCAGCAGTGTGAACATTTTGGGCTAAGACTGTATCACAAATTATTTATCTGGGGCTTTATAGCTGATTCCAGTATTGATGTTCCCAGAATCAATTTTTACACCAGTTGTTGGGGTCGTTTCCCTCTATCCCAGGGTGATTTCAGACGTAACGGGGCACCTATTGGCCCAGTCACGGAATCACCTTTTGATTTGCCACCAGAATAAAAAAGTCACGTCCATCAGACGTGCCAGCTGATTCCGGCGGGGAATTTAGGGGGGGGGGCTGCGTGGCACAACGTGCGGCCACACAACCCCGCCCCCCCACTCTCCCCCAGCCGCCCGCCCTGCTGGAGACGGGCGGGTGCAGCAGCCAATCCAGCCACTGTGCCTGATTTCGACCCGGGGTCTGGGCCACGGCCTGGAATCGGCGGCGGTAACAGATGTTACCGTCCACCGATTCCCGGCCGTGGTTCAATTAACCATATTTTCAGGGATGGTGCCTGGACCATCCTCGAAAGCGTGGTTATTTTTCTCACTGCCGGTGGTTCACCATGGTGAACATCTGGCGGCGAGCAAACAGACGTTACAGAACCATCCACCACCACGGGGGATTCACCATGGTTGAGTGTGGTATCATAACATCTGAAAATACCCCCAGTCACCTTTCTCCACTTGGAAACTAGAGTTGAATCAATATTTACTACTGCCAGAAGTGGACTCCTTGCGTACTGGTTCAAGCTGTTGACTTTTTCACCATCACGGTTCCCCAAGATGTGCTATTTAGAAGATGTAAACCATTCCCAGGCACACCAGTCATCTTGGCTGCTATTTATTAATAATGCCTTTACAAAAATGCAACTGGGTTATTATGTTACGGATAATCTAATGTTCTTCTCTTTAGCAGATAAGAACCTGGCCTTTCAGAGAATTAAAGACATTGCCCATCAACTTGATTTGGCGGCTGTGTGATTCAGTAAGGTAGCCCCATTATACAATTTGTGGGAAACAGACTGGGAAGCAGAGCAGTATTTACACATTGGTATGAGCCAGAAACTGATGACAGCCTTGTGTAGGTTACGCATTGAACAGATGCTGACAGCCATGTTGGCTGGTCAGAGTTTACATCTCTCTAAGGATCAGAGACGTTGCCCCTGTCAAATGGGAACAGTAGAGGACACAGTCCATTATGTATTGGAATGCCCCCTGTTTAAAGATATACGAGAGCTCTCTATTACACCAATTATCCAAAGTTATGTATTTTCCCAAGCTGAAAAAACTGAAACAGTGGTTACACCTAAAATATGTTGCCACTATAACTAGCCTTGCAGCTTTTGCTTACAGGGGAGAAATAATCAGGCGACAACATCCCCAATTTGCTTCCTTATGAGTTTCTTCATTTTTAAATGTTTTTAAAGTTGTTTTCTTAGATTGTTTTTAGATAGTAATGTATTGTCTTTATATCTGATATCGTATGACCTAGGGCGTTCATTGATTGAACAAGTTAGATACACAGTGATAGACTGGGATGAGGATGTTGTCTCTAGTTTAGATTATGAAAACAATGTAGTTCAGACGATAATTTATTGAACCAACTTCTATTGGTGAGATTATGCACATATATACATACACACACACACACGCACCCACCTATTCTTCCTTCTCCCCTGCCATTGAAACTGCTGCTGCCATCTCTTTTTTCTACAGCTCATATATTTCTCAGCAAATACAGTGCCTTAAAGATTCTGTCTGCTTTTTCTGCACCACCTCAGGCCACTTTCGGACAGGGCTCCACCATGCATATTCTGGCTGCAGGAAAGAATGCGTAGCCAGAATATGTACGGGGATCAGCCAGTCTGCGGCTTTGCCAACAGAGATGCAGAGCTCAAGTTCCTGCTCTGCATACCTGCACGTCTCTGCTGGCAAGGCGGGCGGTGCTTTCAGACCTGCCAATCCCCACACATATTCTGGCTGCACATTCCCCCCACCCCCTGCACAGGGGGGCCATGTCTGAAAGTGGCCACAGACTAGAACACACAACTATGAGAAATGCACCCCAAAACCTAACCATTCAGCTATAGGGAGGGACTGGCTTTGCAAACAACTATTTAACTAATGGCATATGTCAACATGCTACGCTGGGCGGCAAATACAGGCGTTAGCTATCTGTGCTTAATCGAAAAGACTGTGTGAGGGATCAGCTGGCCTTGTGGATAAGGTGCTACCTCTGAGTTCAGAAGATTAAGGTTCAAAGCCTGTTTCACCTATGAAGGAAGTGGGGCCTTACAATAGTCAGTTGGTGTTGGGTTCTACTCTATGCTGTGTTAATTTAGCTTTCTCTTTCCAGAGACAGAGACACACACACACACACCATTTATACTGCTGCTGCCGCCACCGCCACCATCTAAATATTCTACAGAGCCCAGAGAATGACTACAGTGGCACAGCACTGACTAGAACCTAGGACCATGAGCATTGCAGCCCCAAACCAAACCATTTAACCAAGGAGAAGGGCTTGTTTAGCCACCCTAGGAAACAGGTATTTAATTAATGGAACGTACTTCGCTGGTAGCCAAGTACAGGCAATAGCTAGCTCTGCATAAACCAGAAACTTGCACATGGGTCCAGCTGGCCTTGTGGCTAAGGTTGCTGCTCTTGGACTCAGAAGATACAAGTTTGGTTCCTCCAAGAAAGGTCTGGGCCCTTAGAATGCCCATCTCTAAATGGTGAGGCTAAGGCCTTGGCTCTCTTCTCCAGCAAGTAACTGGTGTTTTAAATCATGGAATCAGCTATTATATTGGTCATCAAAATTGATCTGTTCTATTTTTCCCCCTATGGTCCTGGGTTCTAGTCTACGCTGTGTCAATTTAGCTTTCTCTTTCCAGACACACACATTCAGACATACATACGCACACAAACACACACACACAGCCCGTCTAAACTGCTGCTGCCGCCATCTAAATATTCTACAGAACCCAGAGAATGACTACAGTGGCAAAGCAGAAACTAGGACCATGAGCATTGCAGCCCAAAACCAAACCATTTAACCAAGAAGGGCCTCCTTAGCCTCTCTAGCAAACAAGTATTTAATTAATGGCACGTGCGTCGCTGGTAGCCAAGTACAGGCAATAGCTAACTCTCCGTAAACCAGAAACTAGCACAAGGGTCCAGTTGGCTTTGTGGATAAGGTTTCCACTCTTGGAATCAGAAGGTCCTGGTTCCTCCAAGAAAGCTCCAGGCCCTTAGAATGCCTGTCTCTAAATGAAGTGGTAGGACCTTTGCACTCTTCCCCAGAATATAACTGGATTTTTTAAGCATGGAATCAGCTATTATATTGGTCAGCAAAATTCTTCCCTTCTGTTTTTCCCCCTATGTTTTTTCTGGGTTCTAGTCTACGCTGTGTCAGCTTAGCTTTCTCTTTCCAGACGCACACATTCAGACGTACATATGCACACAAACACACAGACGCGCCCCCCCCCCTCCCCCCCCCCCCCCCCCCCCCATCTAAACGCCGTCCTCACTTTCACAGGATGGGAGGCACTTAAAGTGTCAAAGTTCAACCTAAGGCCATTCTCAGAAAAACATGCTGTGTTTGGTTATTTACACTGGAGGAAACTAGCCCAAACCCCCAGTGGTGACAAAAGCATTTTTAACTCCAGGCAACTTACCACACAACTATCTCAAACGCCTCCCACAGCCTAGTGGGCAGGTGAAATTGTATGTTGTCATGCTTGCTTCAGGAATTTCTTGCTGTGCGTGCCAGTTAATTCCCCTTCTCTTCTCTTCGCCCTCCCCTTTATCTGTCCAGAGCATTACAGTCATGAGGGTCTCTGGGAACGCGAAATGAGAATTACCACAGAGTCCTGTGACAAATAATGACACGCTACCCTGAAAGGACCTCTGGGCTTCCTGCCACAAGCTTTACCACAGGTTACCAGAAATGGCTCATGCAGCCGCTGCAGAGTTAACCTAGGGTAGAGGAAACTTTACTTGGAGCGTAGCATTTTGTGTGAACAAGCTCTCTACGTGTTTACAATAGACACAGATCAATCATGATTCCTTTTCTCCACCCTGCGACTCTACAGGTACAAGCAGAGCCCCCTCTAGGCAGCTATAAGCTAAGCAGAGAGTTGTCTACATGAAATCTGTGCCTGTCACCTAAGGCTGCTTTTAGACGAGCGGGGAGCACGCACGCGATCCGCTAATGTGACTTTTTAAAATACCGCAGGCGGCGATTAAACAAGCCGCTTCGTGCGTTAAAGCCAGTCGTGCATTCTTTAAAACTGCAAACTAAATACCTTAATGGCGCATTTTAGTTCGCGGGCCACAGTATTTTTAAAAGTCACGTGAGCGGATTGCGTGCGTGTGTCCCGCTTGTCTAAAAGTGGCTCCTGCGTGTGTCAGTTTTCCTGCTGACTCAGGGACCTTGGCAGGGTCTAACATTAAAAGGGTCTGTCGAATTTCCCATAAGTGCAAGTGTTAACTTTAGTGTCCACTTCTGCTAGATTCTATCTATTGAATTCTGCCTATCTATACATTTCTCATTGGGAAGCAAGTATATATGGTACCCTGGCAGCTGCAATATTCCAGTCCAGAGGCATTCCTCATGAAAATGTTGCTGCTGTATTGATCGTAGTGTCATAGGGGCAGAAGGGACCACAAGGGTTCCTGCTCTAAGTCAGAATGCCCTGTTACTACAGCAGCAGATAGCTGCTTATCCCCCTGGCTTTTGAAAACCTCCAAGGAAAGTGATTCACTTTCTAGACAGTCTATTCCATTGTCCAACTGTTCTTTATGACTATTAAAGCGATTTGAGATGCTTGGATGAAATGGGGCACAAAGAAGCAATGCTGAGCCCCACATCCCCCGCCAGAGCTGCATGCTCTTGAAACATGAGGCTGTGTTTTTCTCCAGTCCTCCTTAGCTGGAAGAAGAGACACTGGCATGCAATGAAGCCTTGATGACAGGAAAAGAATGTGCTGGAAATGAGAGATTCTCCGAGAACTACTCACTTCCTAAATAGAAAAATATGGTGTCCACTCCAGTTCTGCTTTTGCATTAGTACACATGTGTACGGGGGCAGAAGTGGGCCTTTCATTTCAGGAAATGTGAGCGAGGGAGAGAATCTGCTCTACAGGCAAGGTTCCCTGCACTGATTTTGCAATGAATCAGCCAAGCACAACACAGCGATTGAGCAATAAGAGAGACAAAGGTCAGACAAATTTAAGTTCACCTTTTGTCTATCAGCTAATTGATCTGAATTCTCCTCTGGGCCACCTCTTGCTCAGCAATCAAGAACAGTAAAATGACTCCCCCCGTCTTCCCACAGGGCCAGAGAGGGTTCGCTATACGTGGGTTTGGCAACATGAAACTAATGGATAGAAATTATTTTTCAAGCTGAGTTTATTATAAATGAGGATTCATTATAAGCAGGGCTTGTTACACTGTGGTTTCCTTTGCCATAGGCTATCAACTGTTATCCAACAGTCAATGGGGCTGATCCCTTGCCCCATGGACCGCTGCATGAAGCACACATGTCACACAAGCATGTGCGTGTGCACGGCACACTCAGCAGCGCTCGCGGGGAATGGGGATCGACCCCATTAACTACAGGATTTGTAATATGGCAACATTTTGGGGCACTTGTCTCAAATGAAGAGTGGCCTTTTCCTAGAGGATTCCTAAAACAGAGGATTCTGCACCAAAAATACTGATTTGGGGGTAAAAAAATAATTAGATGGTAGCCAGCCATATCCCCACCCTGCCCAATGGAGAGTCAATGCAGTCATTGCTCGTCGGGTCAGCAGGGAGAGATGAACAAACGTGCCGCCTCCTGTGCAGCCACTACACCTCCCCCCGCCCCAGGTTGGGTCAAGGAATTGAACACAAGGGCAGGACTCTGGCCCAGGAGAAGCAGCTGCTGGCCACCAGAAGTAGTATGAGGCCCAGGAGAAACCGCGCTGGCTGGCAGGAGCCAGGAGGAGTGGTTCTGGGCAGAGAGGTGGGTGGAGCAGCCAGGGAGAAACCGGGCAGAGAGGCGGCTACAATAGGCCTCGCTCCTCCTGGCTGCTTCTAGCTGGTGCAGATTCTCCTGGGCCCAATCCATAGCGCCATTGTAACCCTTGTGCATGGTACTAGCGGACCACATCATGCGGTGGGGCTGGGCAGGGTCTAACAGACCGGGGGGTGGGGGTGCACGTTAGCCCAGATTAGCCCAGCTGGATGAGCCGTAGTCCACACCACATCGTGAGTCTTCCCAGGATGACATGTCCAGTAGCAGCCACTCACGCACTCACTCACGCATGGTGGGAGTGGGCGAACATCAGGTGGCCACCGAGTTGACGGGCAGGTGACTCACCGACTACTGCTGTCCATATTGTGGGCTCCTGTCTCATTTGTTTTCACCCATTACTAGTAAAATCTGATTCCTGTAAGAACTCCTTTTTAACATCCCATAATTTTAAAGGATCCTGGCTCATAATGATTATACATTTGGAGGTGGGAAGCGCTTCCTGAGCTCTACTATACACAAACACTAACACACACAAATTAAAAAGCCTTCTCTGAAGATGCAGTCTCCAAAGATTCAAACTTCCAATCTAAAAGGAGGTCCCTTAAGGAAAGACGTAGAGATGAAATGGATATTCAGGAAAACTAGCAAACCAGTTCCCTTACCCCAACCAAAAATGGCAGAGCAGATAATAACTGCTATCCATTTCCATTCTGTGAGGTACCAATCTGGTTATTTGGGGTTTGTTTTTTAGTCTTTTCGATTGTCGTGTCAGTAAATAAGTACTACTGCCCATGTATAGCTGCCCAAAAGGACACAACTGAAATACCCCAAAATAATGGAACAGAAATTGAAATACCCAAAACAGAATCCCCACCCCAAGAAAAATAGACATGCAAATACCTCTTTCAGTCATGGATATTTTTTAGATCTTCAAAGGCCGAGCTGAAAATGCAAATCTCTACCCAGACCTACTGCTCTAGAATGTAGAAACATTCTGTCCTGCTGTGTATGTGTCGTGCTGCGATAGTTGTGGGTGGAAGAGTAACCATGTTGTTGCTGAAATCAATAGCTCGACTCCCATCAACTTTATGGCCACAATTTTATGGCCAGTCTCATAATATAGGGCACTTTAAGGGAGGTGGAGGAAAGATGCAACTACTGCAGTTAGGTGATTATGTGAGAATTTCAGCTGAAGGAAGAAATGCCCTTCTAGTTCTCATAGCAACAGCTATGCCTTGAAAACACAGGCCCTGAAGACTCAGAAACCAGGAGACAACTGGGGGGAAATCCTCTCAAGTGTATTATCATTATTTTTTTAGAGGTGGTGTTTTGTAGATGGGTAATAGAGTGGGACTTGGTAGCCTGTCGAATTGGGTGTAAACAGATGGGTGCCAGTTTGCTTCACCTCCAGGTTGGCCAGTCCGTGTCAAGGGAACCCACCAGTTGTTCAAGTGAAGCAGTCTGTGGCTGCTTTGGGGTAGCCCCACTGGAAGCACTCCGGAACAACCTGCGGTGTGCCATGCAGAGCGGGCTGGCCACGATGGCAGAATCTGGAAGTGCTGTCCATATGTTGGGCAGCCCCATGCTGCCGCTCCATGCCCAGTTGTCCCTTGCCCCATTCAGCACCATGGAATTGTGGGTGGAAGCCTAGAGAATCTGGTGAGCGCCAACAACTCTGTTGCCCCACAGGGGGCGCCACACAGGTGGACTACATCCCGAGGAAACCTCTGCTCCATCTATTGCAGACCCAGGCGGGGCTGGAAATGAGCAGACACAGGGGTGCGTGCCTCTGGAGCAGCTACGGGGGCAACCAGGATCCACGTCCATTCAAAAACACTCATAGAGGAGATCAAACCAGATATTCTGGTAGTACTTTCTAACTTTGGGGTCTGTAGCATCTTGGCTGTTCACAGACCTTTTTCTAAAACATAAAACAGAAGTAGGCAAAGTTTCCTAATCCCGAAAGCCACATCCATTTACCACAATGTAGCCAAAGATCTGCATATGACTAGAGTCAGTTTGCCCACGTCTGCCATGTAGCAATAATGCCTTTAATGATCATGGACAATAAACATCATGGAGAGGAAGTGAGAGACAGTAAGGCTGTGTCACTCTGAAATTCTGCTCCCCACCCAAGCTAAATGATTTCTTCTCCATAACTGTTCACCCCACCCCTGACACTGGAAGCTTTCCCCTACTTACCCAGTTCTTACATCATAACTGACTTGTGTCCTTGGATCGCATCCCAGAATGCAGTTGTGCTTTATATATTGTGGTTAATTTCCAGTGTGCCATAAAGGAGTCTGTAATGCTGTATGAGAAGGACTGGGGAACCAGTTACCTGCTGTAGCTTTTACACAGCCACCACCCCACAGCAAACTCTCTCAAAGGACAAAAAGATAATTACCCAGAACATAATCACCTTGTCGTCGTCCCCCCATTCCCCTCACCCCGCATGTGACTGGAAGCAAATTTCCAGGGATAATTAGCCCTCCAAGAAACCCTCTCAGTTGTGATCCTTTTCTTGTTCATCCTTTTCAAAATGAGGAAAGAGGCATTCGCCTTATGGTCATCCAACAAGAGCAGGCTCCATGGTATCAGGAAGGAATAGGAGTTAACATCCCATTGCTTCCTGCTACTGCAAAAGGAGGAGAAAGCAGATGTGCTGAGAAGAGCAGGGGTTCCGTGAGCTTAGGGTGGCTAGATATGCAAATTTTAGAGGACACTTACAAGAAATGCAGGTTGCAGAGCTGCATTGGCTCCAATTGCACATCTGGTCACTCTACGTGAGTTTCAGGGCCTCAAGTAGTCATTTCCTTGGCTCATGCAAAAGGCCAGCTCTGGGGAAATGAAAGGATACTTTCAACAAGCTGCTCTCCTAAGGAAGCAGCTGAGAAGCTCACTTTCAGGTTGTGACCACAAAGAGACTTCTTTTATTATTAATTTATTATTATTAATAATAATAATTTTTCTTGAGGCTACTTCTTTTATTTACGTTCCAATATTTGGCTGTGTGCCAAATCTCTCTGTCAGCTGCACTTGGTGATAGTGGCATTTCTGGTGCCTGAAGCAATGTAGGGAGTGCTGCTCCCTGCTTGTTTTAGGTGTTAATGCAGGGGGGTGTAGGGAGGAAGCAGGCCTTGAACTGGGGTCATTGAGAGCAATGGCTGGCTCCACACCACCACTGCTACGCTCCGGGAAGGGCTCAAATTGTCTCTGTGGGGTTTCTGTACTGACCAGGCCACACCCCCTTCAGTAGGTCCCTGGTCACTTGCCATGCCTTTCCACCGGCCTGATTGGGATCTGTCCTGGATAAAAGCCCACTCGGTAGCCAGAAATCTGAGTCATTTATTGGTCATTTCTTGTGCCCTGCCCCAACCTGTATCTGTCCCCAAACCCACTCTGAACCCAATCCTGCCACACATCTGACCTAACCTTTGCAATAGACACATACACACAACGAATTCTCCCACAGGCCACTTTGAAAATTAGCATAAACTCCACAGTCCATATAGGAGCTGGGGGCAGGGGTGTGCTGTGGATGGGGAAGGCCCTGAACATGGATCTATGCTGTGGATCTATCTTGTGTCCTTGAATGCAAATCCACATGTGTACAACAAATCCAAATGTGTACGCTTCTTCCAACAGGGAGGTAGCAGGGAACCTACTTCACAGTGGGCAAACCATAGGAGGAAGCAGCAGCATTTAATTCCAGGTGCCAGGCTGCCTGGGGGGTGGGTGCAGGGTTGACACCTATGTATATTTTTCCAGTCCATTTATGAAACATACATGTTGCAGGGCCTGCATTGGCACCAAGGCAAACCCTGCAACATGTATGTTTCACAAGTGGCCTGGGAAAATGTACGTAGGGGGGAACGTGGGTGGGAATGAGGACAAGTGGGGGAGAGCAGCTTGGGTCTGAGTTGGGCCCTGGGAGGAAGGCAGGAGAGTATGTCTGCATTTTGCAAGTCAAGCATTTGCCTGAAACTGGGCAGAGTCCTGGGGCAGGAGCAACAATCATAACTGCAGTGTTCAAAGTTGGAGTCCCTGGCTCCACTCCTGGGTGTTTAGCTGTTTCTTCAGAAGACCAGCTTTGAATTCCTGTCTCGGCAGATAGAAAACCTTTCAGTAGGCCTTGTCTTAACCTGGTTTCCGCCTCCATCTGTATAACTTTAAACAAAAGGGGGAAATTCCTTTGTATCAGGAGGAAGAATGCTGAGCAAGTTCTAACGATGCAAGTCACTGCCCTCTGGGCAATAGTTTCTTGTCTTTAGCTCTAACCTTCCTGGAGACAATACTTCAGAACAATCACCAAATGCATCATGAAAACACACTGGCCATTTTTAAATAGGATGTGCCCAGACAGGTCCACCAATTGCCTGCCCACCCACCCGCCTGAGTGTCTGTCTGGAGGCATCGTGGGTGAGCACGTGCTACCATGACCCATGCAGCGCCCACTGTCACGGAGCATCAGGGGAAAATCCAGGATGCTCCATGTGGGGGCAGGAGTGGACGGTGCATGGGTACAAGCACACACCCAGTGCACACCCTGTTTAAATCCCCCGCCCCTCACCAGACATGCGTCGGCACTCCATGTGACAACACGCAGATCGTCCACCCCAGCCATGCCCATTTTAAAAACAGCCACTGTACCAAGAGGTCTTGATTCTAAAAATATGTGGGCTTCAGTAGGGGACTGTTCACTTGAGTAAAGGATGTAGCATCAGGTGTGGAGTAGGAGTGGCCACAGAAGCCCCATCAACTGATCATGCCTGTGACTGACAGGGCAGAGTCCTGTGGGCTACAGGCCCTTTAAGACAGCGAGCTAGCACAATCCTGGATGAAGGTGCTAGCAGGATTGGAGGTGCTGCAGAGAGAGGAGAACAGCATGTAAGTGGCAGCAGCTGGGCTAGGGCGTGGCAGAGTCAACCCAAGCAGTGAAAAGCCTGATAAGAGCTTTGTGCAGGGGGAGCTGAGGAAGTGGAAGGCTGCTTGGGGCAGAAGGGAAAAGAGCCAGAGGGTCAAGGCACGTGCAATAAGGATGGTGAGTGACAGCTGGAGGATTGATGCCTGACTAGTGACTGTGTGTTGAAGGCTCAGGGGGTGTTGCCTGAGCCAAAGGGTTTTGCCAGGTTGGGAAGGTGTGTGCCTGACTCAGGGAACACACCGTACTCTGTGAGGCTGTAAATGGGTGGAGTGAATATTAGGGGTGGTCCTTTTGGATGAAAACTAGTCTTGCTTTGTTTGTTTCCCTAAAGTTATTGGATTTAAATGTGGATTTGTATTATGGGATCTGTATTCAAATCAATTAAAAATAATAATAAACATTATTGTGCATGTGTACAGGCCACTAGGCTGCTCTGTGCATGCATGACCTTTTCCAAAATGGTGGTGGTGATGGCATTGCTGCCATTTTGGAAAAGGGCAGCTGGTCTGTGCATGTGCAAAATGGCCACTGTGCATGTACAGACTGGCCTCCTTTTTCCAAAATGGCAGTGACTCTAGCTGCTTTTAGGCATGTATGGCAAACACACTAATTGCACTGCATGTAAATGTGCCGCGTGTGGGATTTAGATGCGACATTTTGTGCGTGAAAGCCGGTTGCACATTCTTTTAAAGCTGTGAATTCAATACCAATTCATGGCTTTAAAAGAATGCACAACTGGCTTTAATGTGCGAAATGTCGCATCTAAATCCCACACGCGGCATATGTACACGCAGTGTGATTTTTATGCAGTGTGTTTGCTATGCATGTCTAAAAGCAGCCTCTGCTGCTGCCATTTTGGGAAAGGGTTTGCATGTGCAGGATGGTCTGGTGGCCATTTTGTGCCTGCGCAGACCAGCTGCCCTTTTTCCAAAAGATCAAAGAATGGTTTGGTGACCATTTTCAGCATGTGAAGTAACTTTTTTGTTTTAGAACTGAAACAGGCTTGTTGTTACTGTTCCAGTTTGAATTAATCTGTAATGCCCGTTCCATGAAGTTATGGATTAATCTAAATCCAAACTTCCCATCTCTAGGGAATAAAGACTGTGCACAAAGAGTCAAGACACTAAGAGCTCCTTCCCAAGAGTGACTGTGTTGGGACCTTGATCCTGCCAAGACTCATCTCAGGCAAGCCCATCCCTGCCACAGCGCCCCTCTGGGGACAGGGTGTGAGGACTTCAAAAGTGAGCTGTATGAAATGTCCAAGGTCTTGGTAGATTCCAACAGGTGACAACAAACAGAAGCAGAGTCTTTGTGCTCACGTTAGCCGCCTTTACGTGCACCAAGTGCCATCATTTAAACTTTACATATTTGCAAGGAACCAGAATCCAAGAAAAACTCAGTTACACCAGGCTCGGGCTCTGTGCTATGGATCCATTCCCTATCCTTGAATACATGTCGTCCTCTCCACTCCCTTCCCCTGAGCTCACTCTTTTAGTGCATGGAGGGTAGGGGCCTGATTTGCAGGCCAGATCTGGATATTGGAAAGAGGCCAAATAAAAAGGCATCCCTAGTTACGGGTTACTACATCAAGCTTTTAAAAAAGAGATACTGAACTAGGGAACGCTTTATGTTCCATGGCGCTCAGGTGTACAGAATAAGGCTGCATTCACATCTGCAGCGGCGAGACCCGCGAGGGAAGACGCAGCAGCAGGGAGGCGCCAGAGAGCAGAAGAAGAGCCGGTGCAAACGGGGATGTGCCAGGGCTTCCCTCACGGGTGCAAAATCCTGCCCTGACATGTGCGCACCGGCTCTCTGGCTCCTCCCTGCTGAAGCGTCTTCCCTCGCAGGTCCCACCGCTGCAGTTGTGAATATGGCCTAAAGGATGTCCATTACATTCTGGACAGCTGAAGGACTCTGAAATAAACAAGGGGCACGGAGGAATCCTATCAGCAGGCTCCATTTGGACTAATGGTCCTAGTTGAAAGGCTTAGCGTCCTTCCCACCTTGACATCACATCCTGTAGCAGGCCCATCCCCCCACTCTATTATATAAGGTAGCTCAGCTGTCTGGGTACTTCCTCCTACAGGATCTTTTCTTTAGGTAAGTCAGTGATTAGTAGGGATGGACTCTAGCATTTCCTTCAGTTTTGTATTTACTACTACTTTGTTTAGCTTGGTATTCTGTCTTGTTTCCATCGAAGTCCGTGGGAGCCTTTTCCCACAGAAGTCAATGGAAAAAGATCCCCAGGGTTTCTAAAACTAGTCATGTGTTTACTAAAGTCAAGTGTAGTTGTGTGGGTGGCACTGGTTTGGGGTGGTGATGTGGGTGGCACTGGGTTTGGGGGGGAACAAATGCCAGGGGCTGGGGGCTTTTATTTATTTATTTTATTTATTTCTATCCTTTGTATCCTGCCTCTCCTGTACTCCGCTTGGGGTGGCTTCCAACAATATAAATCCATAAAAACAGTATAAAACAACTTAAACAACAATCAACAATAAAAATATTTAAACAGGACCCCAGAAATTAAAACAATAAAACAGGATAGGGGCAAAAACGCCCCCAACCCTAACCCACCCACCCCCAAAGGCCTGGGCGAACAGCCAGGTTTTACAACACTGCCAGAATGACAATAGGCTTGGGGCCAGGCGAGCGTCCTCTGGAAGGGAGTTCCAAATGCACGGCGCGGCCACCGAGAATGCCCTCTCCATTGTGGCCCCCGCTTAACGTGAGG
>QEPC01014892.1:3094494-3135112 GCA_003113815.1 Sphenodon punctatus | reverse complement strand
CTGCCCTGAGGCAGCCTAAAGTAGCCGTAGCTGTAGGCGTGAGGGGCTGCCATGGAAACCAAGTGACCACAGCTGCCTGGAGCAAAGCCGTTTACCAGAAAATCCTCTTACACACCAAGTTCTGGGAGACGTTCTATGCAGAAGCTGAAAGAGCCAGATGTTTAAGATCTGGGTGAGTGATTTAGACGCACAAAGTTCAGGATGTAACAGCAAACATGCAGGAGAAATGAGTGTGTAAAAACACCCTATGTCATAAGCAGGGCTGGTTGACTGCTACTACCTTGGGACAGACAGTAACCGCTGCACTGGGGCACACAAGCCTTGAGAGGGGGCCAAGGAGACTTGTTCCCTGGTGCAGCTGTGTCCCCTAATACTGACCAGTGGGCCCTGTTTCATCTTCTGCACCAGAGCCCCTTCCAACCTAGGTATGTTTTGGTGTGTGCTAAATGACTTCTCTGGAGAAGCAAACACACGAACAGGATGTCGTTTATGACCAGCACCCCCTCCCTGCCTTGTCACAACGTTGGTAACTCCCTCCCCCATGAGGTGACAAACTTTATACCCTGCCCTTAAGGTCCTGATTCCATTGTATTGTGTCTAGTAATCCATCTCCTTATTTTAGTTGTGTGCTAAGGCTAAATTGTTGGGTTTAGTAGAGCACAGAGTAAAGGGAGTAACCCAGCGTTCAGTTTAGACGTGTCCGTGGGATTTGGGAGCAGAACCTTATGAATGCAGTTCTCCTGTAAGGATGCAGCTGAAGCAAACTTCTGTTTCAACAATGACTCAGTCCATTCTGACCTGGCTTCGCCTTTCTGTTTTGAGCTGCTCACATGATGTCCTGCTGTTAAAATTTCCCTGAACTCTTTAATGTATGTCAGCTGGAACTTGAATGATTCATCATATAATTTGGAATTCCCCTTCTCCCACCCCCTCCAAGAGGGAAGGATTCCCTATCCTGTGAAATCTTGGGAAGCCCTTAATCATTTCCCACTTAAGTATAATGACCATCTTTTTATCTCCAGAGTTGGGGCATGACTCTCTTCCTGAGGCAGTGGTGGCCCTGAAGAATTAATCAGTAATGCCTAGGCCAAGCGCTGCCAGGAACCTGAATTGAAGTAGTTGTGCCCAGAACCAGAGCCGGTTTGCAGTATTAGTTCTGAAAGACTGCACAAGCTCTCTGCCAATTTAACACTAAGGCCATGTTAAGATAAAACACCCCATGTAAGTAGGGTTGCTATATATGCAAATCTTTCCAGAACGCTTGTGAAAAATACATGTATTTTGCCCTGCCACATGTTTTTCACAAGTGTCCTGGAAAGATTTGCATATATAGCAACCCTACATGTAAGCCTACCCTAAGGCAGCTACTGTGGGGGTAGGATTCAATGACCATTTTCTGAGACTAGCAACATGAAGTGTTACCCAGGGGGTAAAATACTACACAAAAGATGCTCTTATTCCTTGCTCTGTGCTACTCCTGGGTTAGCTTAGCAGTGTACCCTTCAAAATGAATGTACCCTTCAAAATGAACGCTTGCCTGTCTCCAAAACCTCCAATGCACCCAGTGCTAACTCTGCTCTAAGGATTACAATTTCAGAATACCAGCTTTCAGTTTCCATCCTGCCCAGCAGTCCCTACTTATAGGAGACAGTCCTCTTTGGGTGCTGAATCCCTCCGTCTCTTTCAGGAGAGAGACAAAAATACCAGTATTTCAACAGATCAACCCTACTCTTGCATGCAAGATTGTTTTATGCCTGGCTTGAGATGCTCCCCCAGTCCCACCAGTGGCTCCTAGGCACTGGGTCTGCTGCAGAAACCTGCTACATGGGTCTGCCCCCCCTCTTCTTGCTTAGCTCACACCTAGGCTGGCAACGGGGCAGGGAGCTAGGAGTGGCCAGAGCAATGCATCCTTGGAGCCCTGACTACCCTCATCTCCTGAGCAGCTGAGTGTGGGAGGAGAGCCAAATCAACCCAGCCTTTCTGATTTGGTGCTCTGGCCAATACATTCAGGGCTCTAGTCCCATGGCCTTGCAATACCGTAGTGCTAGCCTGGTCTCCGTCTCCAACAGGGTTGGCAGTGGAAGGAGGCGCATGGAAGGAGTGAGAGCATTGGGGCTGTGTTCCAATTCCTCAGAGCCATGGAAAGGTAGGATACGATGTACGATATTCCTGAAACAGCTCCACCACCCAACACCAGGGGACAAACTGGACCCATCACGCTCCCTGAAGGTTCTTCCCAAGGCTGCTCTGAAAACTTTCAGAGACTGCATTTTCCCATGAAGTCTCATTTTTCAACCACAATTTCCATTACATTTTTATTCAATGGACCTCAGTTATTTTAGGTCAGTCAGATATATCTATTTGGATTAGCTAGATGCTTTTGGCTGCCAATCAAAATGATTGACTCAAATGCACTTGGGTCTGATGGGAAATGGTCTGCTGACAAGCAAGCCAATTGGGGTAAAATGGGATTTGCTCCTGAGCAGCTTCTGCTATTTTATGTACAGTGGTTGTGCTGTAGCAGTGCGAGCAGGGGAAGCAATGCTAGTCTCCGAAGGGGTTGTTCCCTGGTGAATATCTCTCCTTGTGTGGTGGAATAGTGCTGCCACTACTGAAATCAAGGCACTGGAAAGACAATGATTTTGAGTGGATGACGGAAGTGGAAACCTTTAGCATCTTTTTGCATAAAACTTCTCCTGGACGTCTCTTCCCAGTTTGAGATTGATATGTTTTATAGTTGTATTTTAAATGTTTTAAATGTTTTTATTGTTGTAAACCGCCCCGAGCTGCTGTGCAGGATGGGGCGGTATAAAAATCTAATAAATGAATGAAATGAAAAATGAATGAGATGAAGATTGCATCCAGAATGTCCCCAGGACAGCATTTTCCATTCCTACCTTGATTCTATTCCTATACACAAGACAGTGACCCCATCCCATCGCCTACTCCCCTCATTAGGTTTGCTCAGACCTTCCCTTCTTTCTTCGGCTTCTCCAATTCCCCTTCTATTTCTAAAGGGCCCAAATGCACTGGAGTCTGTAGCACTGCATCAGTAGGCAGCGCACTGTGACAATATATACTACTGGATTGCTTGCATACTTGTGAATCTTTCACTTGATCAGCACCTTGGTGCAGATAAAAATGAATGTCCTTTCTGTTCCTGCCTCCAGACTACCTCGTCTCTGCCTCGCAAGCACTCTGTGCTGTGTATAATCCTCCCTCACACACCCTAATCTTGCCAAAAGGAAATAAGCCTAATATAAAAATCCTCCCGGCACAGGGGGCACTCTGGTTTTATACGTTTCTTCCAAGTAAATATTTAAAATGCACTTGTGGTTAGTTGCATTTAAATTGTGGCATAAGGGTAAACATGAAAGATACCACCTTGGGGGGGGCGGGGGGGGGGAAAGAACCACTTTCATTCATAGTAAGTAAACTAAGATCAAAATGATTTGGTTTAAACCCGCAGCGGCAAAGGAAGTTCAAAGCTGAGGGTTTTGTGTTTAGCGTACTTGGTGGTTTTGATCATGAAGAATTGGGAGTGGCCAAGATATTAATGACAGCTTATTTTGGATAAGCCTACAAAAATCTCTTGCACGCATAGACAATCATGATTTCTACTGCCAGCCGGATCACATGTTTTCCACCTATTCTCTTGCACTCCCTCCCATTCCATTTTTCTGTGGTTTTGCATTATTTGAAGTCTCAATTTTCCCAAACAAAGAATCCCCTTTGAAAAGCCTGAGGCCTTAAAGGAAATCAGAGATGAGCCTGTAATGCCAACACACAGTAGGGGGAAGGTAGCATGAATTGAAGCAGCTCTAGGGGTGTTTTCAGACATGCTGGGGCACCCATTGGCCTCGGCACAGAATCGCATATTGATTCCCCTCTGGAATCAGAATGGCCCGTCAACAGATGTACCGTCTGATTCCGGAGGGGGTGGGGCTGCGCAGTGCAATGTGCGACTGCACATCCCCGCCCCCCCACACTCCTGAGGCCGCCCGCCCGCTGGGAGACGGGTGGGCGCAGCGGCCAATGCGGCCGCAGCGCCCCCCCCCCCCGGGTATTGGCCATGGCCCAGAAGCAGATGTGATAACCACGGTGAATCCCGCCGTGGTTGACCGTAGTAACGTCAGGTCTGTTGGGCCAAAAAATGATTCCCGGCAGGTGTTCACCCCCAGCGGGAATCAAAAGCATGGTCAAAGCGGAGGTCTGGCCGGCCAGACCTCTGAAAGTGTGGTCAAAGCGATTCCTGCCGGGGGTGAACATCCAGCGGGAATCACTTTTTGGCCCAACAGATGTTATGCCGTCACTGTCCCCATAGGGGGATTCACCATGGTTGACCGTGGTGACGTAACGTCTGAAATCACCCTAGGTTTTGCAGGGGCAAAAATTAAAAAGGGGTCCTTTATGCTTTTTCAACAGAGCAGCTTCCTGTTACACACAACTAGCTCAGCCTGAGCTTCTGGAGCTGAAATTTGAGCATAGTCTCGCCCACTCCTGCTTCCCCCTCCCAGGGTGGCCTTACCACAGGGCAACCTGGGGCAACGTCTCTGGGCTCTGCTCTTTCTAGGGGCCCCACAGAGGCTTCTATTTGCTCCAGGACAGGGTGTATGGGTTCCACATTCCTAGCAGGGCCCCAAGCATGACCACAATTAGGGCCCCATGGACTGTGCCCCAAAGGGGGTGGACTATGAGGGCCCCCACATTTTCTTTGCCCTGGGCCCTGCAAATTTTAAGGCTGACCCTGTTCCCCTTCCAAGCTGGCTGAGCAGGGATAACTGGCCATGTACTATACCCCATTCCTTTCTCTTCTGAGAGGTTCAGCGAAGGGTCATAAAAAGGGGAGGACTCTCCTTGTCCTACGACCTTGCAGCCAGCAAGCAGAAAGTGAGTATAAACTCATGCCCTCCCCAAGAGGGAGTGCGTGCATGATTTTTACTTTTTTAGGAGCAGCCATGGGGCCTCTTTGACTACAGGGTCCTAGGTGGTCACCGATATTGGCTAGGCCCAAAGCCAGCTCTTGAGCAAGACCTGCTGAGTAGCAGGATGCCCAGAGGCTCCTGGACGTCCAGGGCAGGATGCCACAGGATAAGTCTCCCTTCTTCCAGCATCCACTATGCTTAAATTTGTATCCCATTTTCATTGTGCAACCCTCTTATCTGTGAGGCCTACGACAAACTGCCCCTTTTGCTCCCGCTGCATCCCTCCAGCTCTAGGTGGTCCTGTTTAGTGAATTAGATTTGGGCCCAGGGGCTGACAGTTTAAGGCCCAAAGATCCTGCACCTCAGTGTTTGTCTTTACAATGCAGCTAGTTCTGTTGCACCGCACAAGCCCTTCCAATCTGGTGCTTTGTAAGGTACCTCTTTCATTGCTGACTCACTCTGTATCCTAAGATGTTGGTTGGATGCAGGAATCTGAAACCGCGCAAATAGATCAGTCGCATGGGCTTGTTTTTCCAGTAGGCCGGGACTCCATTCTGCATGAAGATCTCTAAGCCAGTAGGCAATGGTGCATTGCCATAGGTGCTAGGAAGCAGGGCACATGGGGGTTGGGCCGTGATGCTCTGCAGGGGGTGGGACCATATTGGGGAAAGAATGGGAGAGCTGCTTTGACATTCCCCCCCCCCCTTTCCAATTTGACCCTCTGCTCCAATGAAAACCATTCTACCAGCACCCACATGCATTGCCATGGGATCTGAAAGCCTCTTGACTTGGGTGGCATTCTGGAGACACCAATGACCATTCTAGGGCCCAGTTCTTGGTAAGCTACCAAGTGAAGGAGAGTTTGGCTTTACACACTTTTTAGACAGCTGGGAATTGCGATTTCTATCTTAAGAGAATCATGAAGGAAAATATTCTCTTCAAAGTTAACTAGAAGTGGCTGAAGAGGGGTAGAAAAGATAAGAGTTTAATTTCAACAGGCCGTTGTAGCTGCCCTTCAGTAAAGAATCCTAAGCTCTTCAGACCCGCTCCTGCCAGCCAAGGGCGTAGCAATAATGGGCACAGGCAATGCTCCCTGGTGCAGCTGCAGCCTCTACCATTGTTTGGGGGGGGGGGGTTGAGAGGACCCTATTCCATCTTCCGCACATGGCCTAGCTATGCTGCTGCCAGTTGCACCATGTATGACATCTGTGTCCTCCAACATGGGATACCTGCTGTTGCAGTCATAGGACTAAAAGGGCTGGTTTGTCTTGTCATAGTCCCGGTAAGTACTGTACTGGTATGTTCCTCCTGCATTAAGGAAATGTACTTCACACGTTGCACAGCTTGTCCAGCATGCTGCGCGCATGGAGTTTGCTCAACCAACTCCCAATGGAGGAGCTGCTGTGCCATTTGAAGAGTTAGAGATCAATCCTCAGCTGGTGCAAATCAGTGTGTTTCCATTCACTTGAATAGAGCTACACAAGATGTACTGGCTTGTTTAGGATCCAGCCCAGCAAAGGACTCCCTTCTAGGACAACTGAAGTTACTGGAATTGAGGTTAATACTTCTGCCAAAGGTCCTGCCCTCTGTGCTAAATGCCAGCGTAGTTCTTGTATGTGGAAGATGCTGTAACAAGAGGTGCCAGACTTCGCAACAAATAGGTGATTCTATGCAAGTCAGAAGACCCTGTTAATGATGGTTCAGGGTCCCGTTAAAGTCTACTTTACAAAAATGGCTCAGGAAGTCTGTTTTAGTAGTTAGCACACAGTGCTGGGGTTTAGGGAGGTTTCCTCAAATCTATGAAGTTACCTCCAGCAACTTTGTCTCAGTTTCCCAAAAAGTCAGTGGAGGCGATAGTAAGCTATTTTCTCTGTTTTGCAGAGTCGTGTATCCTGTGGTAGACTTACTTATTTGCGTTGTGTAAAATGAATGTGCATTCATATATTTTATTTCTAAAATAAAGCATACCCCCCTGCCCCCAAGGTGAAGCTTTCAATCCAGACCGGAGAAGCTCTACAGTGTCCCCAGTCAGCAGAAAACCAGGTCCCCCCCACCTCCTTTCTCCAGACCACAAAGTGTGCTCTGCTAAATTGGGTGTTCAGGAAGGACCTTTAGAACCCTTCACCTGTCTGCAGTACAAGTCCAGGACTTGCATTACGGAGGAGGGAGGGTGCAGGTTAGTTCCTGCTTGATTTGCACTACCAGTGGAGAGGGAGCCAAAAAATGTCTTTAGGTAAAGATCCTATGAAATTTTTTTGCTCCAGAAATATATACATAGCACGTGATTCACTGTCTGTAGAATGCTTCAAGTGAAAGGCTCTATAGAAATGCAAGTTGTCGTTCAATATTAGTAAAAGCCTCTTCCCTAGTCCTTCAGACTCACAAGGAATACATCTTTTCAGGTGCACCATGAGTTCAACAAGTATGGAAGAAATCCCTCTGGAGGATGTGGACAGCAATGGCGTGGAGTACAAGGTGTTGATGGCCTATGCCCAGCGTCGATTGTCTGCGAGTAAATTTGGGCACCTTCTGGAGAGGGAGGCAAAAAGCAGGGAAGTATTGTCCCAAGGCGGAGAGGAACTGCCAGAGAACGACCAAGCTAGTAAGGGGCAGACAGGCCAAGAATTGTCTACAAAGGAGCAGGAGCATAGACCCAAAAATAAAAAGCAAAGGAAGAAAAAGTCTCTCTGGAAATGCTGGCTGCTTCCTTCCTGCGTCAAAGCGGGGAAACCATACCGGATGAAGGATACTACAAATGGACCTGCACAAAGGGAGTCCCCAGCAGGTGTTGGAGGACAACTCTCTTACTTGGAGGCAGAAGGTAAACACCTACAAGCTTTCTGTCTCTGATCCCTTTTATTGCTGACACCTTTACCCCAGCCTGCTGCTGGAGGGGCTCAGTGGTGTAGATTTTCTTCTCTTGTGTTTTGTTTTATATTGGATAAACCTAAATGGCCTAAGACCCTAAACCCTGTGTTTTTTTTAAAGCAGTGTAGGGGCACTAAAGAACAGTCTCTTTGAAAGTAAGCCCTTTGGAGTAGGGACCTCTAACTACTGACTGTACAGTGCCAGGTACATTGCTGGTGCTATGTTAATAATAATAATAATAATAATAATAATAAATTAAAAAGTCAGTAGGAGAAAGGAGTGACTGAAGAACTTTTGAAAATGGTATTTGCCTTTTGAAAATGGGACTTTGATTTTGTTTTACATCTTTGTATCCATTTCTTTGGGCTCAGTAAAGGATCACTCTTCTCACTAGGAAATATCTTTTCCCACAAAGCTTCATCTTTTCCCACAAAGCTTCACCACCCCAGTTCTTGCTTTGAACCTACCCTTCATGCTCCTTCATGGCAGGTGCATCCATCGGTTCATTGTGTAGCCTGTTGTACTTGAATGATTTGGGGGGGGGGGGGTTGAGACCATCCCCTTCTTATTCCCTATGCCTGGCTGCAGAATTTGATGAAGAAGGCTCTGCCGGAACAGGTTGGATGACTGTTCCTGTCGGCCAGCCCTCCAGAGAAGTCTGAGGAAATCCATGCTAGGGTCTCTTCTAAAGAGCCAGGGCTGCCAAGAGCCACCACAGGCCCCAGGACAAAGGTTCCCCCTCAGGCCCCAACTCATCTCTACACACCACCCAGACCCTACCCCAAATTTTGTTTATAAACAAACCAAGCACATAGCATGAATAGAGTAAGTTAACAGTCTCAACCTGGGCACCCTGAATCTTGTCTGTGCCCCCCCCCCCCCCCCCCCCCACACACACACACACACACCCTTCCCTATCAGGCCTGTAAAGAGCTTCTCTCACATTGTCAATATTGGGATTCTTGCCAAGGGAGTCTCCCCTGTTATCACCAGTGAGATGTGGGGGCCAGTCAAACACTCTCTGGCTCTCTCAGATTAGCAGCAGCCAGCCTCGGTCAGGATGCAGAAACATACCCATATCTCCCACCCCCTGGTTTTACCACTCCAGTGGAAATCTCCTATCAGGCATGTCCCCTGGCCTCCATTGTCTCAGGACCTCAGCCTGAAAGGAGGCTCTCCAACTGAGGGAGAGAATATTAATACAGCCCTTGGCTGGGGGTCCTTTGCGGGGCTCCCATGGGACAGTGTAGAAGGGTAAAGTGCCTCCTGACGTCCCCTCTACTTGGTACAGGACAGTTTTCCCTATCCCTAGATCTCTGCCCTACAGAGAGCCCGTCTTGGGAAGGGGAGGAGGGAGGAACTGTCACAGAAGTGTGGACCTCTACCATGAATGTACTGACCGAAGATTGGCACGGAGCAACTCACTGTTTTTATGCTTAGCTTATGGTCCATTGCCCCAGTGCTTCTTGGTATGGAAAAGCATACTCTTTCCTACTTATGGAGGATTCTCACCCATGTTCAAATGCCATATCCCACTTGTGCACATTTTTAAAATTCATTCCCCAGCAGTAACAAAGTGGCTAGCTTTCTGTTTTCACAATCTTACCTCCTTATTTGCTACCATGAGTCAGCCAGCAGGTGGCAGTATGACCTTAAATTAAAAAGGCAGTTGTGTCAACCCTTCTGGGTGGATGCGTTAGGATATTGGAGTTCTGGATTCAGACACCTGGAGCAATGGGGGCTGAGGGCAAGCGTTAGAGACAGGCTGGGTAGCGCTTTTGGTCACCCTGCTAGAAGGAGGTCCTGGATACCCTTGATTCTATTTTTGGACCTTCCGGTAGGTAGAAGATCTGAAGGAATTAGAGAGATTTTAGGGACTTCAGCTACCTCCCAATTCTGAAATAACCAAGCGAGACTTAAAATGAAGCTAAAATAGTTATGTAATACATAAAATTACTAGTTTTATAAACCAAGGCTAAAGTGATTATACTTGGGGACCCAGGTTCACTGCATTGTCCTTGTTGCTGCCAATGGGAAAACGCAGTAAACACAGGTCCCAGAATAATAAGAGACCAATGTTAAATTGCTACACTCCAAGAAATGTGAAGATAATTATTATATTTATTAAATTTAATACCCTACCCTCCTGCCACAGCAGCTTGGGGTGGCTTACAATATATAAAAATAAAAGATAACACAACTATATAAAAACTCTCTAAAACATAGAGGTTGTCAAAGCCCACCCTAACCCACTCCCCCCACCCCACCCCAAAACGCCTGACGGAACAGCCAGGTCTTACATTTTCAAAGAGGGGAGGTCTGGGGCCAACCAGACCTCTGCCAGGAGCAAGTTCCACCGCCTCGGTGTGGCCACCAAGAACCCCCCCTCCATCATTGCGCCCCCGATACCAGGGAACCTTGAGAGAGGTGCCCCCGGTCGACCACCAGGATTGATTCAGAGCCTGGGGAGTGAGGCGGTCCTGCAGATAGATAGGGCCCAGGCCCCATTAAAGATCCCTGGAAAGGAGGCTAACAGTGTAGAGGAGGAGGATTAAGTATATTTGGAAATGAGGCTACTGGTCTCACACAGAAAAATTTAAAAGTACCTGTGAAATAGGAATTCAGTTTTCCCTCAACTGGCCAGGTTGAAGAGTCCTACCCAATTTTTTAGCTAACCCAAAGAGAGGAGACAATAGGGATCCTAAAGTGAACCCAATCCAGAGGATCGAGCTGCCCTGGTCCAAGCAAGAGAATCAACAACCAATTGATGGAGACACCAGCTTTTGGTTCTTGTCTTCCATCACCCTTCCTGGGCCAAATAAGGCTCTAAATATTCAATTTAATAGGCCCACACACCAAGGGTTAGTGAGTGACCACCCCAATTATTTTATTTGACCGCCTGCACAACCGTGCCCAACAGAAAAGTAGGATAGCTTCATAATCTATGTAGGAAAATCCTTCCTTCCTGACTATAGTTTTTGCCACCCCTTCACTCCCCTGAACTAATGATTCTAGCATTACTCCTGGCTGACTGAAGGTTCTAGACGGAGTCAGTTAGCACGGTGACCACGCGGATTACAGCAAATCCAGTCAGTGGATGCTCTAGACAGCATGAAGACAGCTGAGGAGCCCACAGCTTACCCTGTAGTACAGAGATAAGATGCAAGTCTTGCTTCAGAGCAGTCAGCTTTCTCCTTCACTAGCTCCCGTTCGGAGAGGCAGGGAGCAGTTGTTGGACTTCAGGCAGAATACTGCTATGTTTAAGTGGTGATTGAGTTGAGTCCCCTATGGGAATCTAGTAGTGGGTAAGTTTTTTATTATGTTTAAAATAGTGGGTGGCTTGTGTAACACATAGGAATGAGCCATGTAGAGTGTCACCAACTCAGCTGGATTTAAGCTACACCTGATTTGGGATTTAGAATCCTAGAACTGGAGAGTTAGCGAGGTCATCTAGTCCAAACCCCTATGCTTCACACATCCCTGACAGAGGTCTGTCCAGTCTTTCTTCTTGAAAACCCTCCGGGAAGGGGATTCCACCACCTCCCTAGGCAGCTCATGCCACAGCTGAAGTCATCTAATAGACAGACAGATGTTCCTAAGATTGAAACTAAACTTACCTTCCTACAACTTAAACCCATTGTTTCTTGTTTTGTCCTCGGTGGCAGAGGTTTTCCATCTTTTATGGCATCCTTTTCATCATATTTACAGATGTTACAAGGGGATAAAATGTCACAGGTGGGCAGAGGGCCCCATAGAACAAGCCCATTCTGGATCCTTAGGAGCACCGGATCCAAGGCTTACTAGGATTTGTTTCCCTGCAGGGCACCCTCTGACTGCTTAAGGCTGGCCCTGACTCTACCAGTGGTGGTTGTGGTGGCAGCTACACTCCACCTGCTCAAGGGAACGCTCCTCCCCTTCCTCTGCAAGTCCGGATAGGGCACCAAGGAGAGAGGAGGTGACAGCTCGCTGAGGGCTGACCCAGTGAGCCTCTTTTTTCTCTCTCCTCCCCCACTCCCCTTCCTCACAATAGCAACACGAAGCTCTGGCTGCAGCATCTATGGCCTAAAAGAAAATTCTATGGCAGCAGAACTGTGGAATACGCAGGCCTCTGATTCTAGCTGTGCCAGGCCCTGACCACACAAACCCTAGCCAAGAGGCACTTTGCCCAGTCCACAAGTGGTGTCTCTTTGCTTGGCCTTTTCAACTTGTTGCTCTTGAGCAATTTATAGCTGTTCCATAATTGCAAATTACTCCTGTGCAATTTGGTCTGGAGCACTGTGTGCATGGCTTGTTGCCCTGGGACAATGGATGGGCACTAAAACCACTAATCTCCATGTGGACAAATTGCCCTTTTGCTCTAGCTTGGGGGGGGGCATGGTCTTGCACTCCACTCCAAATTTCAGCTGACTTACTCTGAGCAACAGTGATGCTCATCCTGGGAAAGGTGCACCTGTGGCTTCTATTCTTTCTCGTTTACGATGGGGCTGATGAGTTGAACCTACAGCTCCCCGTTGGAAGACCTGACTGTCAAGGTTCTATGGGCATTTATACACACACCTTAAAGTGCTGGTCTTTCAATCTTCTGGGTTTACAAGTCCACAAGTAAGTTCCGGATACATTCTTCTCACACACTGCCCTGAGGCAGCCTAAAGTAGACACAGCTGTAGATGTGAGGGGCTGCCATGGAAACTAAGTGACCACAGCTGCCTGGAGCAAAGCAGTTTACCAGGAGAACTTTTCTCTCACACGTGTTCTGGGAGAAGTTCTATGCAGAAGTTCAAAGAGCCAGATGTTTAAGATCTGGGTGAGTGATTTAGAGACAGAGTTCAGGATGTAACAGCAAACATACAGGAGAAATGTGTGTGTAAAAACACCCTATCTTTCTCCCAGAGAATTCCTCTACGATTGCCCATGTGGCAGACCGACTTGCTGAGATAGTTAATGCCAATTCACTGGTGGTTCTCCAGGGAGGAAAATTCAGAGGGCTGATACGTACTCCAAGCCTGGAAGAAGATGGTGGACAGTCCAAGGCCTTTCACCAAGATGACAAAGGTAAACCTCTCTTCTGAGCGGCTTTGTGGAACTGAATATTGTTGTCATTGTGACCAGCTGGTTAACTGTTGCCATGGAGGATACTGTGACCCTGAGCAATAGCACCTGTTTAACTGCTATTAAGGGGGTTTGGGGTAAGAATGTGCTGAAAAAATACATTGGCTTTTTTTCCCCTGTACTCTTTGAGTCCTACAATCTACTTTTTGCCCTTATGAGTCTTAAGATGAATTGAAACTCCTTATTTTTAATATGGGATTCTAAGTGGGCAAACCGCTTTATAAAATCACTGCCTTAATCATCCTCCTGATGAGGTGAGTGGGTCAGCATTATTGCTCCCATTTTATGAAAAACTAAAACTGAGTCAGTGGCTTGTCCAAGATCAACTTGGAACTCCATGGCTGACCTTGGGTTCAAATCAAATCCCAGGTTTAATTTGTCAGCTTCCAAACCCACATGCCCTGCACTGATCAAAGCTCCCAAATGAGATCTAGGTCCCTCTTTTGCTTGATGTGCACAGACCCAGGGATGGTCAGCCTGTGTCTTTAAAAGCTTGCATTCTAAATGGTGTAGGCTACCTTTTTAGTTATAGGGTTAAGTTTAATGGCTACCTACTTATTAACAGGAATTGTTTGTGTTGGTATAATGCTTCAAGGTCTAGGAAATAGCAAGCTTGATCTGCTAGCTTGACATTGGTTAAAGCATGTCAAGTGGGAGAGAACTCTCTGGGTGTTAAGACGTCTACTTGGATGTCTGTCCCACCCAGGGAAGGTGAGGGCTTCCCCCAGCCGGGAAAAGCTCCAGCCGTAGGAACAAATGTTCCCATGGCCTCACCTGGTTGGGGAGGGGGGGAAGAAGCAACATGTGACTGCCTGGCCACACCCCTGTGCTGCTGCTGTTGCCCCCCCCCCCCCCCAAATGAGTTAGCCATGGCTGGGTGCTAGGGCAGCCCCCTAAGCCAGGAGCCAGGGCCAGGAACAGACATTCCCGCCTGGTTCTGCCTGCTTAGACGCAGCTGGGTGGCTGCTGGGCCCAGGCTGTGAGCGCACTTTGTACTGGTCCCACAGTCTGAGCCCAGCCTCCACCCAAGGTGGGATTTGTACCAGGCCCACATCTGGTGGGCCTGGAATAAACGCAATAGCTTGCTGCTGGTCCAGGCAGGCCCAACTGGGTTAGCATCACATTTAACACCACCTCTCGCTGAGGGACATAGTAAAACATGGACCGGTGTTAGCTAAGCTAGTGGCAGATAAAATGCTGATTGGCTTTTATCTTAATTAGGTGAAGGTGGCATAAGAATAGTTAGCTTCCTGAATAATCATAGTGACATGCTAGAAATGGGTTTTCGTGGTGGCCTGCAAAATGTGCCCTTGGGCTGAACGGCTTTGCTTGCACAAGCCAAGACCCCCAGGTCCCGGTTCAGAGTGCCACCTCTGCATTTGGACAGCACCCTTACGACCCAGCAAAACTTCTCTGCTTCCATCCCAGGGGCAGATCCAAAAGTGATGTAGATGGGGTGATGTTCCAAGTGATGTAGAAGAATCTGGCAGCTGCTTTGCTGTCTACTGGAATTTGAAGAGAGGGATGGATGGAGGAGTACTTTGACTGCTGGAGTGTGTGTTTCAATTTGCAAACTGCCGAGCATCCTTAGTATCTGTTGGCTTCTCTTGGAATCAAAGTGTGTGTGTGTGAGAGAGAGAGAGTGAAAATGAGATAGTGGTGTGTGCAAAAGAATGAGTGAGTGGTGTGAAAGTGAGAGAAACAGGCCCAGATTTAGGGGAAGGCTCCCTAGGTCCAGGGTGGCATTTTCTGTGGGGTGGCAATCCTGGTGCCGGCGCCTCCCCACTCTGCACCCCCCGCCCGCATGCCACCCACAGCGGAAGCCTGCTGTGTGAGAGGTCCCCAGGGGGCAGCCCCGCCTGGGTGCAGGGCACCCCCACATCATGGTGCGGTCCCCATCCCTCACCGACTTCTGCCCCTGCTAGTGGGCTGCAGCGGGCTGGGAGATAAAGCGGTTTGTTTACAAACCACTCCTCCCCAGGTGAGTGATCAGAAGGTTGTTGCCTTGTAAAGACGGTTCTTCGAGATGGGTCCCAACATTCTCACAACTGGGTTGTGTATGCTCACCCTGTGGACATAAAGGAATGCGCAACCAGCAATGACGCACATCCAGGCACGTCTAAACACTGCCCGCAGCACTTTTAAAGGGTGTGTGATTTTTATTTATTTTTTTGGCTCAAGTGCACGCCAGTCATCTAAAAGTGGTCTAGGAACTAGAAAAAGATCACATAAATGCATATCTGCATTTGGCCCATGGGCCTGAGGAGAAGCCCCAGGACTGTGCTGGCAGATCCGGGGGGGGGGGGGGCAGTGTGTGTCTGGTCAAGGGTGAAGCTGCCATGGTACTTGCTTGGCAGGGGGCAGAGCTAGAGGTGGGGCTGGAGGCAGGGCCTGATCATCTGGGCATGGCTATGCTAACTTTGGACTTCAGCCAGAGGTGGGGAATCTCTTCCTTCCCAGGGGCTGCTTTGAAAATTCGTATAAGCTCTAGTGAGGGCCTCATAGAAGTTGGGGGTGGGGTGTCTATAGAGTGTTCTTAGGATGGGGAAGCCTCCAGTTCATGATTCAGTGCCATGGATCTATCCCCTATGCTTGAGTACATGCCCTCATTTCGTCTCCCTTCCCCTGAGCTCACTCTTTCAGTGCCTGAGGGTAGGAATTTAGTCCAGGGGCCAAATAAAAACTAACCATGGGCTGCATTTGGCCCCCAGCTTGAGGTTCCCCATCCCTGGTGTAAGCCCTGGATAACAGCCTGACATGTCTACTTTGCCTTGTTGAAAGCCATGCAGTGAGGGCTTGCTTTCCAGGAGGGTTGCTAGCTCTTTTTTTTAGGGCTGAAACAAATATGCAATCTGAGCTGAAACGAGTACTGGAAAAAATGGGAAAACTTTTGAGCAAAAACCAATGCCTACTTCTACTGTCAGTTATCTGTGTTTGCTGTGGCTTTTTTTCCCTAGTTCAATCATTTTCGAAGTTCGGTCTTTTTGGTATTTCATTTACATCATTTTGGCAACATTAGTGCTATTGTGTATGAATGAACAATTGCCAAAAAATGAGGTCAACTGAAATATCCAGGGTTTTTTCAGATATTCTATTTTGTTTTGGTTAAGTGAACACCTATTTTGGTCAGCGGTACCGTCTGGGTGCTTGAAAGGTCACCTCCAAACAGTAAATAATACCCACAAATAATAACCCTACAACTAGGGCTGTAGCGGAATGTCGCAGCGGTAGCTATTTCTGCCAGAAACAGCGTTTCCGCAATTAGTGGTATGGCATGGCAGAGGCTTTCATTCCATTACTTCCGCAGTTCCGCTAATTTCATTCTGCTATTTCCGCAGGCTTCGCAAAATAGCGAAACATGACATTTCCGCTACTTCCGCCAGCGCCCCAAAATAGCAGAACAGTGGTTTTCCAACAATTCTGCAATTTTTTCCTATAGCTTCTGAATTTGCAGAATGCCAGCAGAATTTGCGGCTTTTCTGCTGACATTCCGCGGTGTGGCGCAGGCAATTCCAAAATGGTGGAATGGAATCACGGCGCGGTAACGGCTGCTGCCACATCAGCCCTACCTACAACCCTTTTCAGCTTTAAATGTTATGTTTCTGGAGATAATTCCATATCGGTTCCAACAAACAAATATTCATCTTCATTCCTTTCGCAAAATCTGTTCATTCAGCATTTTTGCTACAGAACTTTGTGTAATTTTTTTTAAAATTCAGTACTTCATTCACTTCAGCAATACTATTTAGCACTTTGAGATACTGAATAAGCAAACAAAAAAACCCAAATTACTGAAACACAAAGTAACCAGAATAAAGATTTGGAACCGCAAACTAAGTGAGAAATGAATAACACGGTGGGCATTTTAGATGTGAGAACAGAAAACCAGCTGGCTACTATAAAAACAGCACAAAATGGTATATAGAAACCAAAGGTGGTAATTACTAGAATGACATTATATACAAAAAGGATAGAAATATAATAAAACCATATAACACAATGTATGATTCATCTAAAACCCAATGCATTTTGAGTGTGCAACTGCCTTTCTTCAGGGGTACAAACAGTGTGTTGTCTCTAAAACAAAAAACATGAAAACAATAGGATAATCTTAACACTTTATACAACTTAACTATCAGTAAAAATATTACATCAAGACAATTTTTTTTCAAGAATTAATGGAATAATATTTAGTTTATTTACCCACCTATAAAGACTTGTAAACTTGAACGTCAACTCATTTTTTAAAAAAGAAAAACAAACAGCTGGCATACACAAGATTATCCCCAAGCTGAAAAAAATAGAAATGTTTTATTAAATAATGTAAACAGACCTTCTTTAGACATGGCTGCCTTTTCCCCAGACTTGAAAAGTCTGGGTTCAGCAAACTCCTACGAAGGGAGTTTAGACCTACACGCACACACCCCGACTGGAAGTCGCTTGGGAGCCATTCTAAACAGTGGTGCTCCAGGATGTTTTGAGTCCTGGACTTGTAAAAACCCAGATAACCAAGTTCTCAAAACTTCTGGGACTTGTGTGGTGCTGCTCTTTACAACAGCATGCAAGTGACTGCTAGGGAAGGGTGGGGAGAGCATCTAAATCCCCCACCTGCAGCTGTTTGCCAAACCCAGACTTCTGAAGTCCGGGAAAAGCAGCCACGTCTAAAAATGCCCTCTGTATCCACTTCATTTAAACAGATCCAAATATTCCAGAGTCGATATTTGCACCAAATATTCATTTCAGTTGGCTAGTTTATTTTATGTCATGGACAGTTTGTTTTACTCTACCTGTGTTCTGCTAGAAGTAACAGAACTGTTCTGCTCTTGTCTTGTTTTTCCATTGCCAGATGAAGAACAAAGGATAATAGGAACAATAGTTGCGTTGTTGAGACAATCCGGGGATGAGCTAGAAGAAAAGGTAAGGTAACAATTCTTTCATGCCCTTTAGTACCACGTGCCATCCTGCATTAGATGGGAGCCAGTGCTGTAGGAGAAGCTGCAAAATAGCAAAGATGAATAGCCATGGGGACTAACTGCATCACATTAGTCCTAGGAAACTTGCTTCAGACTAAGTGTGTAAAAACCACTCTTTGTCCAGGTTTCATTTGGATACCCAATTCAGCTTTTAAAATCAGAAGACTGGGTGGATTGGGGTATGGGAAGGGTGTGCATGCGTGCACCCTCCCCCGGGTGTGTGCGCACCTATGGATAGTGGATTTTGGATCCATGGTTAACTACACCAGATATGCATACCTGTGTGGCTAACCATGGATCCAAAAATTAGGATCCCCTAGTTACCCACTTACTGCAGTGGCAGGCTGATGGCAAATGATTCAATACCTAGAGGAGGATGGGCAAGCAAGCAGCTGCAGGTGGCAGTTTACTACCTTGGGTGGGCATTGGCAGTCATCCTGGGGTGCTCTGAGCCTCTGGGGAATTAGGCCACCAGTTCCTGCCCTAAGTAAAATTGCTGCCTGCCCTCCCCTGGTACTGAATGGTCTCCACCCTCCTGTTCTCAAATGGCTGCCAACTGAGAGGGTGTTCATTCAGTGGGGCTACCACAAATCCTGCAGTTAACTTTCAGCTCTGGTGTGTGTAAGTGTAAATCTCTCATGTTGAAATGATGCTGTCAGAAAGGGGACAGAGGCATGCAGTGGGGACTAGAATCCAGGTCTCTTGGTGAACCTTACCCTCCAAGCCACACTGGCAGTACTTAAGAAGAGTCTAACATGCAGCCATTTAAGTAAGAATCGACCACGTTGGAAAGGAGCCCTACATTACTATTGCTGTTCTTGTTCTAAAAGAAAAAATATTAAAACTCAGACGTTTAGCACATCACAACATCCAAGATTTGTACCCTTGGCCTATCAATTGCCATTTTACAATCCTACTACCAGAGCAACAGGAGGAATGACTGGCTGCTGCTATTAATTCAGCCACCAGGAGAGACTCATCGTAGATCTTTTATAATCAGCATATAGCTGCTGGTGGGGGGGAAATGATACAAAACCGACTAGAACAGACTATCCGGTATAACAACTACCCAGTCACTCTGCTATTGCTGCTATGGTAACCTTACAAAGAATTATCTAGCTTGTTGGGCTATATGCTGTTGTCCTTCTAGTGGCTGAATTCACACTAGTCGAAAGCATGTATGTTTTCTGCTTTTAAAGCCCAAATTTACATTCATTCAAGTATTTGTTTGGGACAGATGGTGATGTGGATATTCAGGGTGCTAGCCACAAATGTGGATAAGATTTACAAATATGACATTCGCTACTCATTTCATTTCTACAAAAAGACTTCCACTCTTTCACCAAAATACAGCTCTCTCAAATTTCTGTGTGCAAAGTCTCAACCACAGCTCTAGAATTGGTGGACTTTCTCTTAAAGCTAGAGAGAGGTACTTTTTCTTAGGCCTTTTCCACAAGAGCATTTAACTGCAGAGTAAAACGAAATTAATTAGGGAATGTCTGAGGGAGTTAGGGATCAGGGAGCATACCCATGGGGTTTGATTTTAATTTGGCATGGCAGAAGTGTATTGGAATACTGTCCTCCTCCCTCCCCTGCTGCTCAACTACAAATTTTAAGCATCAGCTGCCACTGCTTACAGTTAGGTACCTCAAGTCTGGGAGCCAAATGCAGCCCATGATTAGTTTTTATTTGACCCTTTTTCAGTCTCTGGATCTGGTCCATACCCCCCTAACTAAAAGACTGAGCAGAGATGAAGGCACGCACACAAAGATAGGATAGAGCCACAATCCAGACTCTCATTTTCCTGAGCGTACGCCTTAAGCACCCTGGCCCCAACTGCTTGGAGCTTGTCCTAATTTTCAAAGTGGCCCCCTGAAAAGGAAAAGGTTCCCCACTCCGGCTTATGGAATAGAAATTGTTGCTCAGAAAGCAATGTTGTGTATGCATGTGAGTAACTTTTTAATCTTGCAAGTAAACTCATTTGGTACTCCCTGTGTAAATAAAGTGTTCTACATGTGTACACTTTGTGTAGGATTGGGTTGCAAAACCAGACTTGTGAGAGAGGGGCCTCACGCATGTTTCCAGAGGAGCAGTTTACTAATGAGGTGGTGAATGCAGAATGCATGGAGACATTAGAGTAAACTAGTTTACAAGCACGGATGTCCCAGACTCACAGGAAAACTCTGCTATGCTTCACAATAGCCTTAGTGTTTGAATCTTTGTATTCCTTTTCAGATGCAAAGGGACAAGACTTTCTGTCAGCGTGTCACAGAGATGCTCTCCTACTCTTTCTTCAAGAAGGTTGCCGACCAGTTCCTGGAGAACATTCAAGTCAATCCAGCAAAGAAATCTGAAACCAAAATACAGAGCACCAAAGTTGCCTTCACTCTGGAAGTGACAACTAGACTTACAGCTGTGGACAACCATCCTATGAACATGGTCCTGGGGTTTGGAACCAAGTACCTCAAAGAAAACTTCAGCCCTTGGATTCAGAACCAGGGAGGATGGGTATGAGCATTCTCTGGGTTCAGAATGTACACAATTAAACTCCTCTTAAGCAAAAGCTGGGAGATGGGGGAGAGTTCTGATTTGCAGGAGGAACACTCTTCTCTGGACATCCTGGGACACATGCTTTTACTCCAGATTATAGAGATGTCTGGATAAGAGGCTCTTCTGTAGCAACAAATACATTGTGCGTAAGAGTTGCAGTGGTGAGAAGGCTACGGTGAATAAATTTTTCGGTTCTAGGACCATTTTGCGGGGTGAAGCTGCACTGGCAGCTCTTGTGGAAATGACCCTGACACTCCCATAGGCCAAAATGGGATCGTCAAGGTAATTTCTGTAAGAGGAGGCAACCCTTTGCCCTTTCTAATGTAGCTCTGCCAAATGTAGGATCATGGCAGAAAGGGTGTGAAGTCCCTTATTCCCACCCCTTTCTAAGGGTTGTGATGTCGTGCTGTTCCAAAGCAGCGATGCAAAGGAGGAACCATTTGAGTGCTAAGACACAATGCTGACCCGGTTTGGTCACTCTGGGCCAGCGCCTCACCCACACATCTGTTTCCAGCCCACCAGATGTGGGCCTAGTACAGACCCTGGTGGGGTAGGTGGCTGGCCTGGAAAAGTGGGCCCAGAAGGAATGGGCCCAAGGGCTGCCCAGGCAGGCCATAGCAAGCTGAACACTGTGTGTGTGTGTGTGTGTGTGTGTGTGTGTGTACACCAGCCTGGCGTGAGGGGTTGCCATGGCTGCCTGTTGTTGGCAGTCATGACTGCCAGTCATAGTGGGATGCCAACTGCAGCATGGGGGTGGTGCTGGCCACACATCACTTCTCGCCCCCCTCCCCTAATGATTCAGGCTGGGGAAAAGTTTATTCCATTCCCCAACCTATCCCAGCTGGAGGTGGCTTGGGGCAGCTCCACGTCTACAGAATATGCAGCAGGTATACAGGCTGCATGTTTGTTTTTACCCATTGTTCTGATGTATACCCATAAACATCCTTTTTTTTCTTTTTTAAGAAACGGATACGAGTACTATACGCTTCTCTGGCCTTTTCTCTTTCAGGAGAAGGCCTTGGGACTATCTGACCAGGAGGAAGTTGAATAACCGAGTGGCTTGCTCCCCAAGGCTTTGGAAGGGAGATGGACCATAGCGTTATTGGACTAGGTGGAGTAGAATAGTGGACTTCAGTACCCTAAAATCAAAGGATGTGATCTTGCTTCCTCAAATTGCATATGGGACAATGAAATATTCTTTGATCTATATGGCTGCAAGACTTGCTGCTTTTTTTTTAATGGTGAAGAGACCATCTGGTAACTTCTTTCCTTAACCTACTCTGCCACACCTGTTACAGATGCCTCCTTGTACTTCTATGGTTGTCCCTTAAGGTACAGGTGGCAAATATCAAAGGTCCCAAGAAACATGTGCAGGTATTATGGATGTGGTGGGGCCAAATGTTCAAGCATTCCAATATTAAAATCTGATCTGTCATCGTCATGCCTTGGCAAATTGTATCACTTTGCTAGCTTAAGAAATACCACTGCCCCTATTCCTCTGCCTCCCTATCCAGTTGGCAATCATGACTAAGCAGTCCCCTTCATTTTGCTGGCAATTTTTGCTGCCCAGCCTTGAATTTTCTACCTTGACTTTAGTTTTTCCTCCAGAGAGGAGTAGGGTGGCCAGATATGCAACTTTTATTGGACACTTAAACACAGGTTGCAGGGCTGTATTGTCTCCAGTGCAGCCCTACAACCTGTGTATTCTCAGTGTCTAAAAGTTGCATATCTGCCCACCCTAGAGGGTAAGCAGGTCAGTTCATCGGGGCATTTTTATCTAGGTTGGTCTCTTTTTAACCATTGGGAGATGGGTATGGCTTCCCTGCCCATTTCAGGATTAAATCTGACAGGGGTAATTGTCAGCATTTGGATGGTTGTGTAGGCCTAGGAATTGAAAGTGTAACTTGTTGAAGACCAAGGAAAATTTAGCTGGGCTCCTCTGTTCTGTAACAGATCAGGACAAACCTGGCAAAACCCCTTCGTAGCAGGAACTGGAAGTTTGTCCACCAAAACCAAGGAATAAGGTTATGCCTCCATCCAATGGGATAGTGGAGTGTGTAACTGCAGTAGCTGTCTGCACTCTGTAGACCACTTGCATTATTCCCTTTGATTCACAGCCCATTTTTTTTTCTCTCTAAACTTCAAAGTGGAGGAATTTGACTCTTCAGCCAAAGTTGTAATGTCAAGGAGCCCCCTTCTAAAAATGACTTTCTGTAAATGGTTATCGAGTGAAGAGATTCTCTTTCCTCTATAGCACCCTTCAGTTCTATTGGCTTATCTTGCACTGTGGGTGACTAAACTGACTATAGTAAATGTTGGAGATAATGCACCCTGTAACTTGCAAAAATAATTTAAATTCTAAACTAAATGATCAGCTACCTGGCAACAGGACCACCCACACACTGGGCACCTTCCCCATGGTGGTGACCACCTTAATGCCACCTGTGGAAGGTCAGTCCAGTGTCCCTGCAATGACAAGCTGCCAGTTAGTTGATGGGGTGTCGCTCCAAGCATCTGCCACATTGCAAGAGGGAGCCCAGGGTTTGCAGTGCTCTTGGAGGTGGAGACAGAATATTTTGCCCAGGGGAGGTGGGGTTGTGTAGCTAAACAATTGGAAACCATGGCCTGTAAAAAAGTGACTTTATATTTGGACGTATGTGATCTAGATCTTCCAAAGGAAACCATGATCTTAGAGTGCCCAAATTGATACTTGTTAAAGGGATGTGATAATTGGAGTAAGGTACCTGGCATTTTGTGCCTATCCCATCCCTTTAACACAGCTTTGGCCAGCAACCGAACCGAGGGCCTCATGTTTTCCCAAGCGTTTCAAGTCTCCACCCTTACTTCGTTCCCTCCTCCTCTATCTCCCATCCTAATCCCTTCCCTTGCATTCACTGTTCAGATTGGAGCAATGCTCCAGGAGAATGACTGCCTGTTCTTTATATCCCGCAAAGGCTGGGGCAAAGCAGACAGCTCCCTGCAAAACAATAATGGTTTTGGATTGAAAAGTGCCGATCCTGCTCCAGGTCACATCCTCACCCATTGCGAATGGACCACTTTCCCACTTTATACCAGCTGCGGATCAGATCCCTGTGGCTCCAGCAGCTTTGTTCCTACGCTGTGCACGGTTGATGGATGGTAGCATTAATCATCCCTCTCCTGGGTTTTGGCACGGTTAAGGGAGTTGCTTGATCTATTACAGTATTAGTTAGATCTACGGAACAGACGTATTGGTCAAATGCAGCCCGGAGTCAAGAAGCCTTGATTCCACTACAGTCATTTGAGTTATACTGTGCCTGGACTTGGTCCATTTTGTGTTCCTGCCAATCAAATGCCAGCTTGTTGTTGTTTGAAGTACCTTGATAAATGCACTTAGCTTCAACTGACAAATGATGTATTCTCCCCCCCCCCCCTGGTTTCAATACCATTGAACAGTCCAGCAGGACACAGGCTGCTGCTTGCTTAGAGTTCAGAGTTGGCCAGCAGCCTAGCATCCCCACCTGCATCCTGCCTTTGCAGTTCAGTGCTGCTCCCTGATTGAATTTCCCCTCAAGCAGCAGGACTCTAGGGACCTTGCAAGGAGCAGGTTGGTCTGAAATGCATTGGAGAAGATTAGCTCCTCAGCTGTTCTTCATTTTCCTCTCTGTTGTCAGGCTGGGATGAGGGAATTTCTTCAGCCGAGGCCAGTTGAGACAATCGCTAGCCAAGAGGCCTGTTTCTAATTTCAACAGTGTCTTTCCTTTCTCCCCTACATCAGAGTTACACTGGAGGCACCCTCTCTTCCCTCCCTGCTGCGACTCAAGTGGCACATTGGCCAAAGCTGTGAAACTGTTGCTGCTGCAATAAAAAAGTCACTACCTGAGCAAATCTTATTTGCTAACCCTAAACCTGGGTTGCTGCTGAGCATGATCAGTAAGACCATGGAAGGATCTCAGTTCTTTTGCAATGGGCTGAGGTTTTAGGGGGCTTCCTGTATTGCACATTTGGAACTTGTCAACAGGCACAAGAGACAGGCCACATCACTAGGGTTGCTACCAATGCATGTTTTTAAGGAACCCTTATGAAAAATACATGTTCTAGGGCCTGCATTGGCACTGGGGTCAGGAGGGCGAGACAGCAGACATGCCAAAGTGCCAATGCAGGCCCTTCAACATGTATTTTTCATAAGGCCTTAAGCAGGGCAAGAGGTGGCAGGGTTCTGCAGGGAGTTGAGTGTCTTCCTGGAGCTCTAGAACAGGCTGTTTGTGTAGGGCCCTCTCCTAGTTTGGGACTCTTAGCCCCCAGAGTGGGGGACTTGTGTGGGGCCCTGCCTCACTAGGGTGAGGGAGCAGGGCCCTGCAGAGAGTGGCCACTCACAGGACTGAGGAATAGCACTGCTACATCTCCCTGCCGTGCCTGGCATGCTGCTGCTGGGACCCTGCCACCCAAGCTATGAGGCTCTTGGGGCCAGTGTCTCAGGCAGCCAACCACAGCACAGCAAGACTCTGAGGGTGGGGCATTCCTCCCCCTCCCTCCCATGGGCAGGTGTTAAAGTTGTGGGTGGTCCCATGTTTTGTTTTCATCCTGGGGCCTGCAAATGTTAAGGTTGACTGTGCCCATGGGCACCATCAGAAAGTTTTGGAGGGCAGGCGACACACTTTGGCGGGGGGGCTGACCCCTTTCTGATTCCACAGGAAGTCACACCACTGGCCAATGGGAAAAAGACAGGACAGTTCCTTTACCTCTGATCTGGGTGTGACCATGCCCCGCTCTGAGTTGTGACATCACAGTGCTCTGAAAGGAAGTGTGGGCACATTGGAGGGGGGGGGGGGGCTGTCCCTGTGCCCCTTTCTTCCTTTCATGGTCTTACGTGTCCCCAGGCCAGATTGCAAGGAAGCATTTGTTGATTTGGGGTGGGGGGGGGTGAGGAAGACTGATGCCCTTCTCCCCTCCCAGATCTCCATAGTTGCCCATGAGTTTGGTAAGAGAAGACTGCTCCCACCCCAATTTTGGCATTCTACCTACTGTATCACTGTAAGGGTAGGGAAGGCTGGGAAGAAAACAGATTCCAGTTAGGGATCTTCTCCAGCTGTGGTAAGCATCACACATGCCTCAAGCTGGGGCACGGGAGGTGGCATGTTTGAATCTTGCCTCCAGTCTCTGAGCATCTTGTGCACCTTTCCACTCCTCCTTGCAACCAACCCCTCTGCAAGGTTAGGTGTCACTCCCTCATTTTCTGAAGGGCTCAAAAGGGCTGCTTGGGGAAACCCAGCCTCTCAGGAATCTCTCTCAAGTCAGCATTATGTTGTTTGCTGTAGCAATAAGCCCATTAAGCGCCAAGTTTAGACAGGCGTGCAGCTGTTGCTATTAGGCATTTTTGTTAAGAACAATAAAAGTATCACCTAGTTCTACCTCTGTACTGGTAGGCTAGCAAAGGCATTTTCTACTCGGATGTAAATATACCATCTTAGCCTGCGGTGGTTAAATAAGCAGAGGTCTTTTCTGCAAAAGGAGTTTTGTCCGTTACCTCTTTCTGCAGAGCGCTCCTTGCTAGGTGGGTCAGATGCAAGATAGGTGGGGCTTGCTAACATCTATGAAAGGCTGGTTTAGCAGAATCTGGGAACTGGGGGATATCACTAGGTAGGAATGGGGACCCTCCCTCTTCAAGCAATGGGATGCAGCTGCAGCACCTGTCCCATCATTTATAGTTATTTCCCTGCAGGGAACTCTTTGTTTCTCTGGGTGCAGCCCCATCAGCCATGGAGGGCCCGATTCCTGTGTAGACCGTGGTAGGGATGGGGAAATCAGGATTGGAATAATTGGATTATCCAATTTTCAACAGAATCCGATTAGCCCGATCCAGCCGATTTCCATTGGCTTGGATTAATTTAGGGGTGCACTCTCATTGCACCCTTTGCTATTGCAATTTGCTACGCTCTGCTTTGGCCCATTCATCATTCTAGGGTTGTGGCTTAGAATGATGAATGGGCCATTGAACTGAATAGGTTTGGTTTTCCATTGACTTCAATGAGACAGTTTCTCATTGAAGTCAAGAGAGAGAGGGGAACAAAAATCTGATTCTGATTTAAATACAATTCAGTGGAATCTTCTGATTTTGATCCGATTATTATTTTCCTCCCAATTTCCCATCCTTACGCCGTGGCGGGTAGGCGCAGCTGACACACTTTGGGACAGCACAGCGAGCAGAGCAGATAGTCGGACCTCCCACCACAGCACGGGGTGGGCTGAGGTCCCAACAACACCAATGGGCACTGGCCCTGCCCCACCTCCCTCCCCCAGCCTGACCCTAGTAGCCATTATGTGGCCACGCAGGACTGGAGCAAGCACCTTTAGAAGGAAAATATAGATCATAAACATTTTAAATTCCATCATTTACTTCACATTTTCAAGCAAGCACATTTCCCCATGGCTTATGCTCCTTAATGCTTTGGGGGTTTTGTGGAACAAAATGTAGTGTGAGGTAAAGAAAGTCAACACTTCTCTCTTTCTCTCCCCTCTCAATTTATTTTATTTATAAAATCATTTAGTACCACGGAGGATGGTAGACAGTGACTGGGCACAGAAACTACTGTGCCCAGGGCAGCCTTACCCCATTTTGTCACTGTAAAGGCAACAGAAAAGGAGTGTTTTGCTGCCCATATAGCCTCTGCAAAATCTCATCAAGCGGAGCTTTTCTGGGTGGTGAGGGGGTTAATTGGTCCTCCCTCCCTCTGCCTGGAGTTGGAGGTATTTAATGCTCACTGTGACATGTTTGGTGATTTATTTTGGAGAGAAAAGCGCTCGGATTCACCACAGCTTTGACGCCGCACTTATTGCGGTGGGTGAACCAGAGGTTGTGCAATCCCTGCCTTGTCTGATTTTGTGGGATCAATTTCAGTGGATGTCACCCACTGAGGCAGGGGATGTTCTTGGGGCTGTTAGAGCCACCTTTTATGAACTTGATCCATGCCCATCCTGGAGATGGTGGAGCCACTGCTGGCGGGGGTGATCATTGCCTCCCTTCAAAGAGGCCGTGGTGCAGCCTCTGCTCAAAAAACCATCACTTGACATTGATTCCCTCGCCAGTTATCAGTTGGTCTCTAGACTTCCCTTTTTAGGGAAGGTTATTGAGCGGGTGGTGGCCGAGCAGCTGCAAGGGCATCAAGTCGCACTGGTTATCTGGATCTCTTTCAGTCTGGTTTTCATCCAGACTATGGCCGAGGCTCTGGAATTCCCTCCCGGAGGAAGCCCGTCTGGCCCCGGGTCTGTTGGCGTTTTGGCGAGCGTGTAAGACCTGGCTGTTCACCCAGGCCTTCGGAGGGGAGGGTGGGGTAGGAGGGAGATTGTAATTTTAAAACATTGTTTTAATGAATTTTGTGTGTTTTTATGCTGTAAGCAGCCCCGAGATGCCGTAGGCATGAGGGGGCGGTTAACAAATATGTATTAAATAAATAATGGCACAGAGACTGCGTTTGTGGCCTTGGTCGACGACCTTCACCGTGAATTTGATCAGGGTCATTCGACCCTGCTAATTCTGTTAGATCTGTCAGCTGCTTTTAATACTGTTGACCATGGGATGTTGGTGACTCACTTGTGGGATCGAGCTGGAATGCATGGGATCGTCCTTGACTGGTTCTGCTCCTTCCTGGATGGAAGAACTCAGCGTGTGGTGCTTGAGGATTGTTCCTCATCTCCACGGGACCTCACCTGTGGTGTCCTGCAAGTTTCTATTCTGTCCCCACACTTGTTCAATGTGTATATGCAGCCACTTGGCAAGGTCATGAGACGGTATGGGGTGCGGTGTCATCAATATGCTGATGACACCCAACTCTACGTCTCATTTTCATCTGACCCAGACCCGGCAGTCTTGGTGCTTACCCGATGTCTGGCAGCTGTTAGGAATTAGATGAGGGCAAGCTGACAAACTAAATCCCGACAAGACGGAGGTGATGGTGGGAAGGGCAGTTAATGTGATGGGAACCATCAGTGACGGGGTCCACCCTCCGCTTGTACCCCAGGTCTGTAGTCTGGGTGTGCTCCTGAATTTCCAGGTGGGGTGTGTGGCGAGGAGCGCATTGCACCAAGTACATCTGGTGCGACAGCTTCGGCCATATGTTTCAGATAGTGACCTGGCCACCATCATCTGTGCTTTCTTTACCTCAAGATTGGACTATTGTGATGCTCTCTACGTGGGGCTACCCATGGTGATGGTCGGAGACTGCAGCTAGTGCAGAATTCTGCTACCCATCTCCTTACGGGGACAGGTCACCATGAGCACATTACACCAGTGCTCCGGGCTCTGCACTGGCTGTCTATAGTCTTCCGGGTCCGATTCAAGGTATTGGTTTTCATATATTATTATTATTATTAGCTTTTATATAGCGCCGGCGATGTACCTGGAGATTTACAGAGAATAAGATAGACACTGTCCCATGCTTTTGGAACTCCCTCGACTGGAACGCATGCCTGGTCCCAAGCCTTTTTACATTCCGGCGAGTTTGTAAAACCTGGCTGTTCGCCCAGGCCTTTGGGGAGGGGGGGATTAGGGGGTTTTAATCTTCCCCCTACCCTTATTTATTTTTTGTGCCTAACCCTGTTTTAATATTAGGATTTTTATGATTGTATTTTTATGTTTTAAAATTGTTAGCCGCCCTGAGCTGTCTTCAGGAGGGTGGGGGGGGGATAGAAATTGATTAAATAAATAGATCCTGGCAGCAGAGGTTTGAACAGAGATGAGGGAAGAAAGGTGAGAGCGGGGAAGGCCAGCGAGGAGGAGGTTACAATAGTCGAGGCATGAGAAGCAGGATTTGACCACAGAGTCAATGTAGGGTTTGAAGGTAAGGTGCGAGTCGAAGATGAAGCCCAAGCTATGGGCTACGGGGACAGAGAGGATGGAGACCCCGTCAATAGCAATTGACAGGGAGAGGAATGATTGGGAGGGGAGATAAGGAGTTCAGTTTTCGCCATGTTCAGTTTGAGTTGGCATTGAGACATCCAGGCGAAGATATCAGAGACAGATGGTGAGATGAACTTGAACAGAGGGGGAGAGGGAAGGAGTGGAGAGAGAGAGTTGAGTGTCCTCAGCGTATAGGTGGCATTGGGTAAGGCTGCTACATGTTGCATCCTCGGTAGGACTGAAACTCACCCTCACAAATCTCCGTGAGAATCGGCTTCTCGTTGAGATTTGCGAGAACAAGAATAAATCGAACTGGTTGATTCTTTACCTGGCCTTACTTAGAAGTTGTGTGGCCAAAAACCAGCTCTGTGCATGTGCAAAATGGCCACCGGGGCCCATTTTGTACATGCACTGAGCATTTATAGGGTTTCAAGAATCTCATGAGTTTCTCAAACGCTCTAAGCATTCACAAAATGGCTGCCAGTAGGCCGTGCCTTCACAGAATGGCCACGGTGGCCATTTTGGTGAGATCTTCAAAAATCTCAGTGAGATTCCGTGAGATCTCGCCAGGGCCTGCAAGAATCTCACACGTTTTCACAAGAACATGTGGGCTCCTCATTTCAGCCCTAATTCCTCAAGCTTTTTCCAACAATGCCTCTGCCCGGCATGTGACGGGGGGCAGCTGCTGGCCATACAATGCACTTCATCTTGTGGTAAGGCTGCCTGGAGTGGGGTACGGCTGCCCACGGCATAGTAGGCATCTCATCTGGCTGCACCCAATGAATCCTGCCAGCAGTGGTTCTGTGCAGGAGATTGCCTCTGCTCAAGAAGTCGTTACCCCAGAGCAAATGGGCTGGGGGAAGTGACCCCTGCTTCCCCTACTCTCACTCTGTTTGAATCGTCCATGGGAATTACCCATATTTTACCTCTCTTTGATGGGAAATTCCAAAATCCCTGACTTTCCCCTCCTCATATGGAGGGGCGGAGGGGACAGACAAATATTGTCAGGTTAGGACTGGCTTATAGTGAAAAGTCGGTCCTGGAGTTGGGCTGAGTATTGCGTGCAAGCATGTTATAATGACAATGGGTATTGTGATCTCATAGGAAATATTAGCGTGTAATCAATTTAAAGATAGATATGATGTGAGATGCTGGTGCCTCAGTGCCTGCTGCCTGCCATGTTTCTCAAAAGCAGGCGCACACAGCAATCCGGGCCTTCAGTTGCTTGATTAGGCTCAGACGCAGGCAGCCAATAAAGTGGACAACTCGTGTTTATCCACTAAAGCACGTCTTGTGCATTTTAGGGGGTGGCATAGTTCCATGTCTGTGGATTCCTCGTGCCAAACGCCTTTGAGTTAAGCAATTTATGAATTGCTTCTTAGTCGAGACCAGGAGTGCCCAGCTTCTTGGCTGGTGGGGCAGGGGGCACACAGGCCTACTTAGCTATTCCACTTTTGCATTCTCTCAACGGAAGGGAAATTCATTTTGCAATTGGCACTGTCTCTACATATCTGTTCCCCCCTCAGCACTGAATCCTGGTGCAGCTTAGTCATATAGTAGTTTCACTTCAGTCCTAAACACAGCACTGTTTGGAGTCTCCTACGGACCGTAGGAGACTCCAAACAGTGCTGTGTTTAGGACTGAAGTGAAACTACTATGTAAACAAAACAAAAACTCTATCGAATATGGGCTATTTTGAATGTGTTGGTGCATAGCAAATTCAGAGTTTGGATTCAAAACTATTCATTTGCAGAATTGATCCCTTTTAGATATTTGGTTCTTTGTGGCTTTGGCAGTACTAATAATGTAATTTGATTAGTCCATCTTGTGATGTGATGCATAAATAATGCAGGAATAACTTTTTATTTCTTTCAGTGTTCAAAGGGTTTTATAAACCTTAACTAGCTCATATTCAAACAACCCTGTGAGGTAGGTTATTGTTACTTCCACTCCTAAGCTTATTGTCTTGGGGGACTTCAATATCCATGCTGAGACTAGATTGCATGGGGTGGAGCAGAAATGCATGGCCGCCATGGCAACCATGGGGCTGTCCCAGGTGGTAGTGGGCCCGATACATGAGGAGGGAAGTAGTCTTGACTTGATGATCTGCACTGACCTTGAGGTGGGAGGCGGGGTCCAATTATTGGGGGAGTTCTCCCTTGCTGTGGTCGGACTATCGCCTCCTGTGAGCTTCCATCCCAGTATGCCTGCCTGACCGTAGGGTGTGGGACTAGTTAAGATGGTCCACCCCTGGAGACTCATGGAACCAGAGGGATTCTGGAATGCTCCAGGGGAAAGACCTGCTGACCTCGACGGTCACTCCATCAATAGCCAACCAGGTGTTCCAAAAGGCCAGGTGTCGGCTGTGGCCAGGGGCGCCTTCCATCAATTACATCTGGTGAGTAGGCTCCGCCCATGTATCTCAGACTCCAATCTCGCCACTGTCATCCATGCATTCGTCACCTCAAGACTGGACTATTGCAATGCGCGTGTGGGACTGCCCATGGTGACAGTTCAGAAGCTGCAGCTAGTGCAAAATGTGGCAGCCTGTCTGCTTACTGGGACAGGCTGCAAGGAGCACATCACACCAGTGCTCTGAGCATTGCACACTGACTGCCTATTGTCTTCCAGGCCTGATTCAAGGTGCTGGTCTTGACCTTTAAAGCCCTACACAGTCTGGGTCTTGCTTCTCTGAAAGATCACCTCACCCCCTGGGTGACCCCTGAGGTCATGTGGGGGCACCCTCCTGGAGGTCCCGCGTTATCAGCAAGTCCAAACGGACAGGCGGGTGTTCTGAGTGGCCGCGTCATCCCTGTGGAATGCCCTCCCAGCGGAGATTCACCTCGGCCCAGATCTCCTTGCTTTCTGACAAAGCTGTAAAACCTGGCTCTTTCATCACACGTTGGGCAGGGGAGAGGGAGTTAGTGGGGAGTTGGGAGTTGTTTTACACAGATCATACATTAATTTTATGTATTGCAGTCATGAGTTTTATATTTGTATATTTATATTTTTAGGGCTGCAATCTTTAATCGATTAATTGAACTGATTAATAACCTGACTAAAATTTGTCCCTTTTTTTTTTTTTTAACCTTTGAGTTTGGGTTTGGTTTTTTTTTTAAAAAGCGGTCAGGACCTTCCAGCTCCCTCGTGACTCCCAGCCTCCTCCAAACCCTACCCCCTGATGCTTGTCATAAGTGTTGTGGTCTCTGTGGAAGGCAAGCATTGGAGAGCGGAGTCAGCAACAGGTGTATGACACCATGAGGCTCTGAGTCAGTGGTGGGTGGGAGTTTGCAAGATGGGGTGTGTATGTGTGGAGAAAAACACGCACAACCAGGGAGCTGCCCTGAGTGGGCTTTTCCTGAAGCAACGTGCTGCCGTGGGAGCATGAGGGGTGGGGTTCAGCCAGGATAGGAGTCCAGCTGCGCAGATTAGCCTCCGCTCCACCTGGGTAATTCTGTGTTGTCCCCTCTTCCCGTCTGCAGGGGGATGAGGGAAGAGATCAGTGTAGTGTGAGTAATGTGTGTGAATGAGTGAGTGTGATTGAGCAGTGTGTGTGTGTGTGTGTGTGTGTGTGGTGAGAGCATGTGTCGTGTGTGTAAATGATCAACTTGTGTGTGTAAGGTGAGACCATGTGTGGTGTGTGTAAATGTGTCATTCATCAACTTGTGTGTGTGAGAGAGCGAGAGAGAGCATGTGTGTGTACTGTGTGTGATTGATCAATTTTGAATGAGAGTGGAGATGAGCATTTGTTTGACTGACTATGTGCGAGAGTGTGCGTGTGTAGTGAATACCAGAGTTTGTGACTAATATGGTAGAAAAAAGTCAGGTTTCCAGTTTTTCAGATCTTTTATGATCAATATTTTTTTAAAAAACTCAATCTACAGTGTTTGTCAAATTTTTACCCAGTGTATGCAAATCATGAAAATGATGTAAATCACATCAAATTTTAATCAATTAATTGATTGACCCTACAGATTTATTTATTTATTTATTTATTACCATTTATAAATATAAATTTACAAATATAAAACCATTTAAAACAACTTTAAAAGCCGCACCCCACCCACCCAAACCCTCACCCATCTCCCTCGCTAAACACCTGGTGGAACAGCCAGGTCTTACAACTTCGTCAAAATGACAGGGAGTTCCACAGCTGCGGTGCGGCCACCGCGAACACCCTCTCCTGTATGGCCCCCGGAAGACTCAGGGGACTTTGAGCAAGGTGCCCGCAGAGGACGATCAAAAGCTCAGGGGGTGAGGCGGTCCCGCAGATATGCAGGGTCTAGGCCATTTAGGGCTTTATAAGCCAATACCAACACCTTGAATCAGGCTTGGAAAACCACTGGCAGCCAGTGCAGAGAACGAAGCACCGGTGTAATGTGCTCCCAGCGGCCCAACCCCACCAGAAGCCGGGCCACTGCATTCTGCACCAGCTGCAACTTCTGAGCCGTCACCATGGGTAGCCCCACATAGAGCACGTTACCATAGTCCAACCTGGAGGCGATGGAAAGCATGGATGACGGGGGCCAGGTCAGAGTCTGAGACATACGGCCGGAGCCGTCACACCAGGTGTAATTGGCAAAAAGCACTCCTCGACACAGCCTCCACCTGGATATCCAGGCAGAGCTGAGCATTGACTAGCACCCCCAGACTTTGAACCAGGGAAACCAATGGAGGACAGACCCCGTCAATGACGGGGGCTGCCATCTCCTAGACTAATCAACTAAAAATTCTTTAATGGGGTTGCAGCCCTAGTATTTTGTTTTAATATTATACGTATATTAGCCACCTGGAGTTGTGCTGAGTGAGAGGGGTGGGCCAAAAGTATAAAAATATAAATAAATAAAATTGTACAGATGGGGAACTGAGGCTGAGTGATAGCAACTTACCCAAGAGCCAAGTAATTTCTTAGCTAGAATGGGATTTGAAGCATGATCTCTCAGGTCCAAGTCCAACACCATAGCCACTAGGCTACACTGGCTCTCAAAACAATGTGCCACACTAGTGAATAACAAAGTGATTGATGTCCCAAATACACAAAGGTATGAATTTTGTTAACCTGTGGGAATACAAAAATGGCTCTTGGTTTCTGGAAAAGAGTATTGCAATTTTATTTCTGAATTTAAAACTGCACATTTGGTTCTGCTCTAGTTGAAAGCCTTCTGCTAGCAGCAGGCGTTGCCCCCCTGCATCTGCTTCCTTGTCCTCACTGTCCGACATCCCCCAGCCTCCACTCGGGCAGAATCCAGGTTCTCAGGAGAGGAGACTGGGGAAGCAGTGAGCAGGCAGCTAGCCAGCCCTCATGCTGGGAAAAGGGAGGAAGAAGCTACGGGCTAGCACCGAAAAGTTCACTCCATTCTGACTGGCTGCTGGGCACTTCTCTGAAGCAATGGAAAGTTGGCTGCTGTCAGAGACAGGATGCTGGGATCACCAAATCATTGGTCTGACACAGGGGCGGGGGAGGCACCACTTACATTTTCATTTCAGTTGGTTCATGGATGCTTTCCCCAGCAGCGTCCTGGCAAGCTGGAAGATGCTGACCAAGAACCTGTCCGATATCCCCCAGGGGACATCTGAATCATGTCTCGGAGTAGGGCCAGCCACCCAGGTCCCCTTCTCCTCCCCAGCAGCCACTGGCGAAAAGAGAAGGAAAGAAAGTGCTCCAGGGCCCGGCCCCTGCAACTGTACTTTGCCCGGTCACTCCTCTCCTTTGCTCCAGCAGCCTTGCTGAGCCAGCTGCTTGGTGGTGTCAGGGTCTGGGGCCCACTCAGACTGCACAGGAGTAGAAGCTCAGTCAGGCTACCCCATGTGTGGGGGCAGTGACGGTGGGGGCCTGCCCCCTCTTGCTTGTGTCCCTGCCTTCAACTGGATTTGGAAGTGGCCCTGGAAGTTGTGGGTCGACTCACATCGATTAAACCTCAGGTCATTAAGTCAGTGAGGTACTTTTGCTGTAGCAGCGAGTGTGCAAAGAAGTTTTTGTATAAGTAGATCCCTCTAGGTCATGCTCTCTGGGGGGCTTGATATATCAGTTGCAGAAAAAGGTAACCCTGGAGGATGGAGGAAATGAAATTTAGGAATCAGTGAGGGCGAAATTCAATAGTGAGCATTGTCTGAGAAATGCATGTATCGTTGTAACTGCAGCAAGAGCTGGAGCAGGTGCTGGGTGAAAAGTTCATAATTCCTGCTAATTGAAAGGGAATGGGGGAAGAAAAAAAACCCTCTTCCCCCACTCCTGGCTGCATAAATCCAGGACTATTACAGCTGGCTTATATGGCTGATGGACAGTGTGCCTATGTTGTTAAATTAAACTGCAAGCTCTCTGGGAAAGGCAAGAACACTGGCTCCTAAAGTGTGTGAGGTTACTGCCATCCAAGGATTAAACGCTAATCAACCACAGAGACAACTCTCTGCAGTCTCTCTTACATACGCTGGGGAGGGGACCAGGAGGCTCATGCTGCAGCCAATCCAGAAGGAATCTCACTGCATGACCCAGTCGGCCATAAAGGCTTTGGTTTGGGCTGTATTGAGTCCCTCCAAAAGAGATACTAAAAAGAAACTTTCCCTTCCACCAGCCAGAGCCAGGGAAAGTCAGGCTGTGCCACTTCATAGGGCCCTGTGCCTTTGGGGGTAAGAGTATTGGGAGTCCATGAATCAACGGGAAGTGACATGAGGGAAAGATGCACTAGCATAAGATATGGGCTCCTAGGGTGCACCTGTGGCAAATTGAGGGGGTCCCCCAACATATGCCCCAGGAGTCAGCTAAGAATGGCATGTGTGTAACATATGGCCCTACAGGACCAGCAGTTCAAGGAGCCCAGGGCTCTGAAAAAGTACATCCCAATGTTTCATGTCCATCAAACAGTTCTCTGTTAGGACACCACCATTTTGCACAAGGCCTGACCTTCTCTCACTCAAACACTGGCTTCCCCTGTCTAATAAAGTTGGCCCACTAAAAAATCTCCTCTGACCTATTTTGTCTCCATCGCTTTACATTTGGGACCAACATGGCAACCCTCGCTCCCCTCACCATTTCACTCTGCTTCTTACTGTGGCTGCTGTGCGCCCCCTCCCCAGGAGCTGAATCACAAGCCTCATGTTGACTGCTGGTATAGAATAGAAAAGGGGGAGAAAGATGTTGCGGTGGAGGAAAGAGCTGGATTTCAATTGGTTCAGCACGCCGTGAAGGCAGGGAATTTTCCATTCTCCTGCTCCTGCACACTCATGCCAAAAACAAAGGCTGACCCCTTAGCAATCCTCAAGGGTCTTGTGTTCCAAGAGGCTGCCTGACCAGATGATATGAAGAGAGAGAATGTATTAAGGAGAAGTTTTTGCCAGCAGCTGCTGCTATTGAAAAGCAAGTGGGTAAGAATTTGCATTAGGAGGTAAAAGAACCTAACTCACTGTTCCCTAGCTCAAACAGCCTTTGTGTTGAAGACTAAATCCCACTGGGCTTTATTTGTTTTTAAAAATAATTGTGCAAAGTTGAAGTTCAAGGTGTGGAGTTGAAAATTCTTAAGCCTGAGTAGCTACCAAAACAACAGGGAAACTGAGGCAGTAGCTTCCCCCTCCCAAAGTGAAGGGAGGAGCACAGCACAGTCTCATTCTGCCATGTCTGACCCCATCAGCTGACTTTGGTAAGTCACAAGACAGTACAACTCCTGTCATAAGGCAGGGGGCGCGATCAGCGGATTCCTAGCTAAAGCCCTTCCCATTCCATTCTTGGTCTCTGCGGCCGCCCTAAACTCACGTGCAGCTAGCTGCTGCCTGGGAACTCGACCACAAAATAGCCATCTAATTGCAGCAGCTGCCAACCACTGTGCTGCGTAATGGCTTTGACGTGTCATATGTATGACGACATACATACTGTATGAATGGGTGATGTCTCTAAATTAATTGTATGAATTAAAGGAGACGGGACAGCAGTTGCCAAAACTCCATTTGTAAACAAGGTTGGGAGAGAGGTTTCCGTTTCTCTGTTTAATTCTGGCACTCGTAGGACCGGCCACTGGCTGCTACTGCAACACAGAAAGAACTTGAGTGCTAAACCTCCCACCTGCCTGTAACAAACCTGGGGGTGGCTCCTTCCCCAGTTCAGTTCAGTTCACCTTGCTTATCATTTTACCATCATTATGAACTCTTCACTAAAGCTAAAATGGGCAGAGCAAAATAAATGTTATACCTGGAGTAATACCCAACATTTCAGGTAGCCCCTCAGGTACTCCAGAATACCCTAACAGAAGCTGACTACCCAAAAGACGGAGGATTACTGTGACCTAGCTACTGATTTACCATGTCACTGACTAAACCTATGCCGACTTAGTGTTATTGTTTTCATTCATTTCTGACATGGAACCATCAACAGGTGGATGGAAAGGAACAGAAAAACAGTAAGTTGGTAATCATTAAAATGCTGCAAAATGAAATACTGGTAACTCAGTGATGGAAAACCGGTAACAGTAATTTGGGCAACTCGTCGGTTACCAAACGGATACCATTTAGCACCTGATCTGCCAGAGATGATCCAGGTAATATGCCCACTTTTGGGGTACCCATTTCAGGTCTACCCTTCACCATAATAAACAAAAGGTTTAGACACCAAGAAGTCTCTTATAGCGAGGGTGGGCTAAATATACATGTTGCCTATCCAGACCTCTCTAATCTTTATCCTGGGCGTGTTTTATGTCTCTACTTTCATGGGTAACACAAAGCAGGTCTCTGCTGAAGTTGGGGTACATGTGTGCTACTGGCAGAGTTACTAGATCAAGATGTCCAAAAGAAGGGGTATGTGAAGCTGTGGATAACAGCCAACGGCCCAAGCTCACTTTCCATCTTGAAGCAGTTCAGAGAAGACAGACCTTCCTCACTCAAAGTGAAGGTGCATGGGCCCCTGTGGAGACAGCACTTAGGGGCCAGTGTCACTCCTGAGAGACTTGGTTCCCAAACATGGAGGACAGGTGGGGGGTTGCTACATGGCCTCTGAGGCAGAAATGAAAGAAAAAAACCTGGCAACACTGACCCTTCTCAATAAAGAAAAAATAGGGTGTGGACATTTGAAACCTGTTTGGAAAGCAACAGAAGGCTGGGTTTTCAAAGCAGGCATGAGTCACTCTCCTTCAAAGCATTTCCATGAGCTTCTTGAAGTTTCTGTTCTGAACACTTGTGTGGAGATGATAAATTCTTCCTGTCTCACATTGGCCCATCAAACTGGCTCACTTCTTGGCTTTTTTTCTGCCATTGTGGTTTAATTTGTCTCCTTTAATTGAATGCAGAAATGATGTCCAACATGACAGACGGATTGGGATATTGTCTTTCCTGATTCATCTTTGCCCTAATTAAAACCACAGCTCTGCCCTCAATACTGAGCACTGCCTCATGCCTCACTAGTACATTTGCACTGCGCTTGAGCTGTGACTAGTATGTATGGGTTCAAAGGGCCTTAGGGAGCAGGGAGAGTGGTAAGCACCATGGGAAAGGAACTGGGGCAGCGGAGGTTCTGAGGGAAGGGACTGGGACAATAGGGGCACGGGAGGAGGCACTTCTCCCATGAACAAGGGAAGATGCTCACCCCAGTGTAATCACCTTCCCTTAGCTCTGCTCCTGTTCCCTCAGTAAGCAACCCTGATAGGGAGCCAGAGACAAATACAGCATGTCTCACCCCACCTCTTTGCAATGTGCTCTCACCCTCCTCCTCACACAGTGCTAGTCCCAGCACAGAAATGGAAGCAGCAGGACTCAGGAGTTCCTTTGCTTCATCTAGCAGCAGCTAGCAGTGCAGTGCAGGCTTTCTTGGGGGTGGGGGCAAGGAGAAAAACACAAAACATAGTTCTCTGAGGAGAGGGCCTAGACATGTGTAGTCTTCTGGGCACTGTCAAGGAGGCAGCTGCGTATGTGCACTGCTGCCTGTTTACTCCCAGTCCTGCAATAGTGGTTTTACTGTACCTGTTTCCAGGAAGCCGATGGAATCCTATGACAGCTTGTTTGCTGGAGAAACAGAGCAGTAAAAAATAAAATGAAACACCTGTCAACTGGAATTGCACTCCAGAACTGCAATGGGAAGTTACACAAATAATACCCACACTGAAACAGCGTGCTCCCAAAGCCATTTGGGTTTAACACCAGTCCTTTGCACCAATGCAAGCCCCATTCATAGAGTGGGAAGACAGCTCAAAGATCAGCTAGTCCAACCCTCTGCTTTGATGCAGGACACCTATAACTACAAGATCCCCTATGGCTGTCCAGGCTCATTTTGAAAACTTCCAACAACAGAGAGCCCACAACCTCCCTAGGCAACTTGATCCATTGCCCTCTGTTGCAGCGGAGAACAGTTCTTCATAGAATTCCTTTCAATATTTGAAGACCGCAATCATGTCTCCCTTTAATCTTCTCTTCTGTAGGCAAAACATACCCAGATCCTTCTGTCTTTCTTAGTCCAACCTTGAGGTGAGACTACTGCAATGCGCTCTATGCGGGGCTGCCCTTGATGACTGTTCAGAAACTGCAGTTGGTGCAGAATGCAGTAATCAGTCTTCTATCAGGAACAAGTCGCTGGGAGCACATTACACTGGTGCTCCAGAGTCTGCACTGGTTGCCACTAGCTTACCAGGCACAATTCAAGGTGCTGGTTTTGACCTAGAAAGCCCTAAATGGCTTGGGCCCCACATATCGGAAAGGACGCCTTTCCTTCCATGCTCCACAGAGCGCCCTCTTGCGGGTACTGCCAGCTAACCTTGTCCATACGACAAGGCATTCTCAGAGAGGCATTCTCAGTTGCTACCCCAGCACTATGAACTTCCTCCCCCCCGGAGGTCCGCCAAAGCTGGCGCATATCCGCTGGCGCATATTCCGGAGGCTGTGTAAAACATTGATTTTTGGCAGAGCTTTCGACAGGTGGGGGATAGAAGTTAGATGGGTGTTTTTTTGGAGTGAGGGTAGGGATTTTTAGGGGATTTTATTGTATTTTTATTTTTCTTCTAGTGTTTTTGTTGTTGTCAACTGCCCCTGAACCTTCGGGGAAGGGTGGGGTACAAGTTTTAATAAATAAATAAACAAACAACTTGGGCTCCAAGTGGCTGAAAGAACCGCTTCTTCCCATATGGCCCACAGTGGTCTCTGACGTTGGCTGGGAATGTCCTCCTGCATAATGAGAGACTTACCCCTCAGAGCCAGCATCCTGTTACAACCTCCCTGTAGAGATCCATCTAAGCCCGAGCCTGCTCATCTTCCAGAAGAGATGCAAGAGCTTTTTGTTCGGCCAGGTGTTTTGCAGGCAGGGATAGGTTTGGGTAGGATTAGATGAGAGGCTTGGGGAAAAGTTGGGG
>QEPC01014892.1:3082686-3094449 GCA_003113815.1 Sphenodon punctatus | reverse complement strand
AATAAATAAATAAATAAATAAAATAAATTTATTTTTATTTATTTATTTTATGTATTTCTCCCTGCCCCTCCTGCCATGCAGCTCGGGGCGGCTTCCAAAGTATCAAAACAATAAAATCAATTTAAAAACATTCAACATATTATAACATTAAACGAGCGGCATAAAACCCAAAATAGGTGGGGGCACTAAACACCCCCCCTACCCCTCCCTCCCAAAGGCCTGGGCGAACAGCCAGGTCTTACAATGTCGCCGAAATGTTAACAGGCTAGGGGCCAAATCACATTGCTGACTCATGTTCAGTTTGTAATCAATTACATCCCCAAATCCAATTCAAATATGCTGCTACAAAGCCAGCTCTCCTTCTTTTTATACTGTTTTTTCTTTCCTAAATGTAGAACTTTACATTTGACCCAGTTTTCAAGCTTATCAAGATTTTCTCTAATCCTACCTTCCAAGGTGAGAGTTACCCCTGTTGACATGTGTCCCTTTTCCATGCGTGTACACTGGGTCTCCCAGTGGGCAGGCGTGGGCTCAAAAATGCCCAATTTGGGGAATTAAGCTCACCTTTTTTAATAGGGTACATGAGTGTTCAGGATCTTTTGAGTGTAAATTGTCGGCGTCACCCAGGGAATTAGAATGAGGGGGGAGACACCTTAGGGTGCAACATAGAGTTTTTAATTTATTGTGGGGATGAGGGGTACATAACAAGCAAAAGGGGCATTAGTTGGCAATAATCAAACAGTGAGACACTCAAATCAATTAGATAGTTAGTTACACAAGGATGCAGCATGGGTTGGTTTCTAAAGGAAGTTCCTAATTTAGGAGAGAGAGAGAGACAGAGAGAGAGAGAGAGGGGTCTGCCTGTGCCAAGGTACAAACAGTGGGAGATTCAAAGGAAGGGGAAGAGAAGAAAGACACAGCGCTTCATTTTACCTAAAATGTACTGTTCTGAGGGATGGCAAAGGAATGGATTCTTTTTAGCCCCTTTTCCAAGTCAGACAGTAGAGTAGCACCAGGGCAGCCTCCCTGATGACGAGCCTTCGGTGGTGGTGGGGGACTGGACAAGTAGCGATCCGAGGAGGGAAGAAGTCTGTGGGTCACTCAAGCCCAACACACACACTTGGGGGTGCGTTGGTTAGGGTTGCAAGGGAGCCTAACCGTGTCTCCGTGAGGCAGACAGGCGGGAGTTCCCTTCTGCCTACTCAGAGGTCAGGCGACAGAATGGCAGCAAAACGGACAGAAGGACTCGCAACCAAGTGTCCTTCTGAATTCTGTCTGGGCAAGCAAGACAGCACAGCAGTGATTTCAGCTTCAGTGATATTAGCAGCAGGGATTTCAGTAGCCGCTGTGAGAACAGCCAGTCTGGGAGGATCAGACCGACTGAACTGACTGGGGCTCTGAAGGGACTGTATTTATACCAAAATTCTGCCCCGTGTGCGTGTGAAGACCAAGAACAAAGTTTGATTAAATTTAGGAAGTTTTCTGAAAAGGAGCTCCAGTATCTCACAAAGGGTCATTGCAGTTGCTTGTGTTTCACAAAAACCAGTAAGAATACAAAAAAATGCACTACCAAGAGGTGCCTCCTATATGCCTCACCCAGGCCAGACCTGCCATGGTAGAGTTCCCAAGGAGCATTCCTGCTCGCTCCCATCCCTGATTGATTTAGGCTCAGGCTGTGCTTTGTCCTGGATGCAGATCACAGCCTGATTAGACCACCCTTCTCCAGGTGCATTGGGACACGTCCTTCCTGACGCTGCCCCGCTCAACAATACAGGGTGGGTTGCTAAAGCCAGGTTGATGCTAATCATTATTCTGATGAACTGGGCCTGCATTGTATAGCGATCCCCCCTCAATCAGCCCAGGACTCTTGTGGCCAAAGTCTGCCGGGTTCGCACTGAGGTCAAAGCACAATATAACAGGGCAGGTTTTGAGGGAAGGTCACCAAGAAATAAGGCAAATATCATATATAAAAACGAAAACTGAGGGAGCACTGGTTGTAACACCCCTCCCAGTTATGTGCCATTATTCCCTCCATCCCTTCATCCAAGTCATTAAGATGTTGAATAGCACTAAATCCAGGACCTCTGTGGGACCCCACTCAATCCCTCTCTCTGGTTTGATGATGAGCCATTCATGATCACTTTTTGAGTATGATTTTCCAACCAGCTGTGAATCCATCTTATTGTAGTGTCTTCAAGTCCACACTTTAACAGCTTGTCAGTGAGGATCTCATGAGGCCCTTTATCAAACACTTTGGTGAAGTCGTGTTATATTACGTCCACAGTATTCCTTTCATCCACCAAACTAGAGACTCTTTCAAAGGAGGAAAAGTTACTCTGGCATAACATTTTCCTTACAAATCCATGCTAGATACTAGAAACGTTACTCTGGCATAACATTTTCCTTACAAATCCATGCTAGATACTAGAAAAGTTACTCTGGCATAACATTTTCCTTACAAATCCATGTTGGATACAATTAATCACTACATTGTCATCGAGGTTCTTAACAATTTGTCTGTTTTATAATCTGTTCTAATATCTCCCCAGGTGTTTGTCAGGTTGACTGGTCTATAGCTCCCTGGATCCTCTTTTCTCCCCTTTTTAAAAGATAGTTGACAATGTTTGCCTATCTCCTGTCACTTCAATTATTCTCTAAGAGTTCTCAAAGATAATTAACAGAGGTTTGGATGTTACATCATCTAGTTCTTTCAAGTACCCTAACATTTCAATGAGATTCTCATTAGTGCAAACAAAGTGTTAGAGAGAACCAGTACCAAACAGCTTGAGGAATCTACCCTAAGGACATATACAGTTCCAGACAAGTCGCTTTTGTTGGATTCAAACAGTTAAGGACAATAACAATGGAAAACTTGCTCAATGATCTTAGGGGTGCCATCTGACCACTGAGTATTTATATAGTGCCAGCAGTGAGCAATCATTAATTAGAGACAGGCCCCTGCCTTGGAGGGCGGGAGGTGGGGGAAGATGTACAATCTAGGTCCGGATGGCAAAGGATGGGGATACAAAGAAGAGGCAAACAGAGGGAGAGACATGCCCTTGTAAGCACAAGCTATAGAGGCCATTGCATACTTAACACATTCTCTACAGCACTGTTCTATAGCTGGGGGAGGGGGCAAAATATCCTGGATGGCCAAGCATCCCATGTGTATCACAGTGCAATAAGGCAACAGGTATTTTACTGTTTTACTAAGCACGTGACTGTATTTAACACATCTACAAACGTGAAGGTTGACGACACGTGGAGTACTGCTGCCTAAGTGCGTGCTGTCTGTCCTGCTTCAACCGCAGGCATGTCAGCAAATCTGGACTTTAAATGTATTGCTGTGCTGAGGTGCAGGCAGCTATCAGAGAGGCTGTCAGTCAGTCCGTTTGGTGCTAAAGAACACCCTCTGCAATTTCTGGACAGCTTCGTTCCCAGCTCTGTAGACTATGTGTGGCAAACCCCTTTGGTTTAGACAATTTACGAATAGCTTCTTAGCAGAGGCTTATGGGGAACGAAGGCAGGATCTTAGTGGTGGGAGCTGCTTTCTTCCTCCCCACCTCTTGGCTCCAGGTCTGAACTCCTGATTGGCGGCATGAAGTGGGTTAGAACCACATGAGAAGTTCTGGCTGGAGACGACTGTTGCTATTAATAAACCACATGAAATTCAATCCTTTTAAGGGGCTTTGTGCAAGCTGGGAATAACAAAACACCTTTGTGGGGAGGAGGGTTGCTTTCTTGGGGCTTTTGCTTCTTGGCTATTGGTTTTCCTCCCATGGTAACATTTTTAATTCCATTCGGTTTAAAAAAAAAAAAAAAGGATTTGATAAAGCCTAGGCTAGAAATTAAATTATCCAGAAATCATTTGAGACATGATAGGCCCCTGACCTCTTTCTGGTCCCACACAGCTATGCAACAAAGGCCGCAACCCTGCCAAGGAAAACCTTCCCCAATGCACACAGTGTCTAGCTTTTCATTACTTGGCATTGACTGGGAGCAGCACTGGAGTCAGGAGACGGGCTCAACTAGTGCTGGCTCCAGCCACGGCAGCAGCTAATCGTGCAAAGCAGCATGACGAATAGTAGGTAATTGGAAACAAATGGCCATAGCCTTGCGGTGGGTGCAGTAAATCTGTGCTCTGACTCACTGGCCACGTTAGCTCCTCAGGTGTTCGACTCTCCTCCAGTGGTGCCAAGAGATGGGCTACATTTTATTGCTCATTTAAAAATCAACGGGGAGAGATTTAACAGAGAAATGTATCGGGACTGTTTTCCTGGTCTCTTTCAGTTGCTCTGGATTGGGCTAAAGGGCTGGATGAGTCAATCATCAGAAGAAAAAGAAAACAGCCAGGACATTGGAAGCTTCTTTCTCTCATGCGCACGCACACACACACACACACACACTCTTTGCTCCATCTGTCCAGGGTAGCGCTTTCTTAGGTATGTTTCCTGAGGACTGGAGCCTTACGGTGTGTATAGAATTCCACCTAATTACAGATTGAGGAGAAGCAGACGGGAAGCAGTGTCCGGCACCTGTAGCTCTCCTTCAGTCAAACACTGCTGCAACTCCCCAAGTCTAGCATGATGGGGGCTTCCTAAAAACCTCCCCAACTCCAGCCTTTCTCTACAAACTTCTCAGCTTGCAGCCTCCTCTGCCAAGGTCACTTCTATACATCCCCAACATTTCCAGTGGACAGAGGTACAAGCCCCGCTCCCTCAGCCAGTAAGTTCCACCCCTCCATACACTATGGCTGTATTCTCACCTATGGTGGCGGCAGTGGGAGGGAAGACGTGGCAGCCCGGAGGAGCCGTTCGACGGGAAAAGAGCCGGTGCGAACGGGGATCTGCCGCGACTTCTCTCGCGCATGTCAGGGCGCAAAAGCCTGCCCACCTTTAGAGGTCAGTGCAAAACATGGCTGTTCTGTCAGGCATTGGGTGAGGGAAGATGGGGAGGGTTAGGGAGGGAGGGTTTGTCTCATTATTTTTAATCGCCTTCATTTTAAGTCTGCTATTTTAATACTTTTGTTATTTGCTTTATTGTGTTATATGTTTTCTTTTATATGTATTTATATGGTGTGCTGTCAGCCGCCCCAAGCTGCTTTTTGCTAGAAGGGGCGGGATAAAAAGTCAATGTAATAAATCAATCAATCAATAAATATACCTAGCAAAGAATGGAATGGCTATGCTTCCCGCCCCCCCACCCAAACTGTTCCCAGCCTCATTAACATTCCAGAGCACACCATTCCGAACACACAACAACATACACCCAAACACTGAGCAAATGGAAGAGCCATGCGCCCTCTCGGGCCCCACTCCAGATACACAGGCATAGGGTAGACTTCATCTCTGCCACAACGGAACATCAAGAGCTGGGACGGGGCTCCCCAGGCACTTTTTGTGCACAAACTCATTTTGAGACTTATAATTCCATGACACAAGACACCAAACAAAGCTATGCAAAGTCTATTCCGTTCCCACTAGGATTGCAACTCTGTTTGGAGAGTCCTTAGCTCCATCTGGAGTCATTACCCAGCTTGGGAACCTCTGCCCTGTCACAGCGGAGAGGTTCCCAATCTGGGTAAGGGCTCCAGATGGGGCTAAGGAATTTGTGATCTGCTAGAAGTGGCGTCTCAGTTTGGTGGGTGCAGCTTGGAGGAGCACTTTCCCTCCTCATCTGACCCTGCTGTTTACTGAGGCCATCTCCTTCATGGTCCCTACATAGATTCAAGTCCACAGCTGCCTAAATTCTGAATTTGGAAGGGATTTCTCCTTTAGGAGGCTATGGGTAGTGGAGACTGAGGGATGGAAAGTCAGGAGTTAAGATGGTTGGCTCAATGGGCACTAGGAGGGGAGTGCAAGGGGATGGGGTTGCAACTCTGGCCTCCCATCTAGCCCCACCGCTTCCAAGCCTTATGACATCATGGTACTTGAAGAGAGGCCATGGTCATGTCAGAAAGAGGAGACCACCTGCCCCTTTCGGATATGACCACACACTGGTCCTGTGCAGCTTGACATCAGGAAGGGGCGTGCATGGTCCTGTCAGAAATGGGCATGGTGAAGTGGCTCTCCTGCCCCCTGCCAGAGCTCCCTGAATGCAATGCTGACAGTGCCCTTGGTTGGCTCTACCTCTGTAAGTACCACAGGCATCCTAAAGACAGAGACAACACCAGGAAGTAGTGGGCACACCTCCACCCCCAAGTATTTCCTATTACCCCAGTCACTGGAGATGTAGAATAGCCTCACAGCAACCTTCCCAAACAATTATTTCTATTTACTTACTTAAATATGTATCCTGCCATATCTCGAAGGGTTAGGGCAGGTAACAGCATATAAAGACCATAGAAGAATAAACATACATAAAAACATCTATGAATCCCTGAAACCCCTACCTCCAGTTCTAGTCCTTCTTGCCAAATAGAAAGGCTTTATATTGGCCTCTGGAAAACACCCAGGTTTGGGCTCTGACATACCTCCAGGGGAAGGGCATTCTAGAGCAGCGGGACAGACACTGGCATCTCCTCCGGGCAGCCTTGTTCAATGGACCCGATGAGCGGATCTTACTTGCAAGAGGGTGCATCCTGGTCCTGGTTGACTGCAGGGTTCACAGTAGAGCAGAGGGGAGGAGATGGTCTTTCAGAGAAGTGGAGCAAGCCCAGGCCATTTAATCATGATAGGCTACAGTGAAAGTGTGAATGAAACAGGCATAACATGCTTTTGTTATAAGGTAAAATGTTACCAACATTATTTCCCCCCATTTTATAAAGGAGACTTAAAAGTAATTCCATGACTCTAAACAACAAAGAAATGTAATTTGGGAACCTCTGCTATAAAGTAACATGGAGCAAAATCCTCCCCAGTGATAAGCCACATTTCCACGAGAGCCCACCTGACTCTTCTCCCCGCTGTATTATTTGATGCGGAAGTTTACATTCTGCATTTTAATTCTTCCCATTTTCCCCTCCCCCCACTCCAAAAGTTCCCTCCCGCTTCAAAATTTCCCACAGTAGCACTGTGGCAGATAATAAACGTTCCAGTAGTGGGCGTTTTTGTTTGTTTTTGTTCCTTTGTTTTTCTTATCAGCAATACACTGTCCTCATTTGGCAGACAGTGGGGATTCAACCCGATTGGGGAAATTGCCTCGATTTTCCTCCACAGCAATTAAGTCTGACTGATATGCAAATTAATCCACTCCCACATTAAGGGGAATCCAGGTGAGGAATTTTAGTCAGATTGTTAACCCTTAGTTTTCTGGCTTAACTTTTAGTACTTCTCCCACATTACAGTGGGTGCGTCTCCTGTCATAAAATCTTTCACATGATCAACATTAAGATGTGGGAAGTGCTTTCTGCCCAGCTAACCATCTTGTATGAATGCAGCCTTAGTCTTTGCCGCCACCAAACAAATTATTGTTGCATTGACCTTACCTAGACACCGCGATCTTTAAATGTTCTCTTGTCTTGAACAAGGCATATTACTCATTTGCTAAATCAATGAATTAACTAAACAAAGGTCTTCTAAAATGCTCCTACATTACAAAAAAGGGCATAAAATTCAATTCTTCATTTAATCCACTGGGAATAAGAGTATTCAGTTTACAAATCCAGTAAGCCTCTCTTCTCAAAAGGATATCCTCTCTACTGTAAGTTCTGTTGGTGCAATCCAGTGGCTTACATGTACCGCCCACTACGCACCTGCATGGGTCAAAATGTGTGCACTGCCAACGTGCACAACCGCAGTACAGCTGGATGTGGCAAAAGCTCAACCTGGGCCGCCCTTCCCCCNTGCACCCGATCCCGACTTGGGTCGGGGATTCGATTCGGACCAGGACAAGTTAACAGATGTTCATGGTGAAGCTAACCACGGTTCTGGCCCTGAGGCCGGCCTCAACCCCAGATCCGTGGTTAGCTTTGAACCCCGCCAGGAATTCACCGTGGTGAACATCTGGCAGGGCTCAAACAGACGGGTACACGATCACAGCCACCACACTGGAACCACTGTGATCCAGTGTGGCTGACTGTGATCACAGAACATCTGAAAATACCCCTAGAGTCAAAATGCCCCATCTTCTGACTGTTTTAGGAGGTGAGGGGAAGAAGAGTGAAGGGATTTCATCACCCAGGGACCACAACTCCTGTTCTCCTCACTTTCTCCTCCTACAGCAGTAGTGGCCACCCCCATTTCTGATGGTTGCTCTGTAACATCCCTAGCAGCAGCAACTCAGGCTGCAGCTCTGCACCTCCTCAATTCACCCCCTTGGGAGCACATGCGAGGCCTGACCTGTCGGTTGCCCATCGTCTGGCCTGAATCCTCTTCAAAGGAAGATCTGAGGAGAATTTGCCACCAGCCCTATTCCCAGACTAATCTTAACCCTCCCTACCTCTGAAGGAAGCATTAAATGCTCCAAGTAGCAAGAAGCAAGGGAGGAAAATCCAGGAAGTGGACAAGTACACCAGCACGACTCCCAGGGGCCTTGACTGTGTTGTCCACAAGGTGCCAATGCAACTGAGCAAGGCTCCTCTGTAGGTATAACCAGGGCTTACTAGAAGAGGAAGCAAACTGCTACTTTCTTGATGGCATGGGTCCACCAGCTCAGTAGTACTAGCAGGCTACTGCCAGTGCCTCCTAACAGGCCGGGACCTAAAGGGGGCAGGGCAAAGGAGTTCTCCCACCCCCTTTCCAACGGAGCCCTGTTCCATCTGACTACCATGTCACCAGGATGCTTAAAAGAGGCCGGGCGAGCGTCTTCAGCCCAACTCCCCTCTTTCTGACATGGTCCTACCCACCACTGCTTCCTAAAGTCCCAATTCCTCCATGTTTGTAAAAGGACTGTAAAGCACTTTGATCACTAATAGTGCTGTAGAAATAACATTTTGGGTTGTATATCAGTTTGTGGGGAGGGGATTAAGAGGAGATGATGGGACGCACTCTTTATATAACTTTCCACCTTTCAAGATCTTTTGGGGCCTCCTCTCTCCTGTGGAATCCCTTTCCTCTAAAAGGGCGAGTTCAAGCTAGTTTGAAACAAGATATATATGCCACTATGGTGCCTTCCAGTTAAAGGATTATGCATTCTAATGTGGGGTCTGTATGGCTCCTAGTGTATCTCATACAGAGCAGGGTCTCTCCACTCCTTGCTCCAACCTTGGAAAGTCTACACTGTCTTCTGATCTGTCACATGGATCCATAAGCAGATTCCTGCAGTTGCTCTTGCAGACAAATTAATGTTTTATATTGTTTTTAAATAGTTGAGCCAAACCTATTCTTAGTTTGCCCCGTTTGGATATATCCGGGGTGGTAGAGGGGAATGATGCATTCAAATACGGTGCTAATGTATGAAATTTATACAAATCCAGCTTTAGTTTAAGATTCTGAGCTTACCAGATTTTTTTCTTCTTGTAATTTCACTCGGGTGAGATGGTTCCCATGTAAACCCCTCCCATCTAGGTTAAGAATTCCCCTACTGAATGCAAAGCAGGTCAGACAAGTTTGACAAGTCTTCCATGAGAGGACTGACAACATAGCATTTCACCTTTCCGAAGAGCTTCTTAAAGAGGCACTGCCAAAATTGCAGCTCACACCTAGTCAACAAAAGCCACCTTCTGAACCCCTCTGCATATTCTTGCCAGCAGACACTGGTCCTCTTCTTTGTCTCCACCAGTTTCAAACCAGGAAACAAAATACACACAGTTCTGCTACAGGCTTATTGCACAGGTCTAGTTCTTCATCCTTTTCTTCCCTCTCAACTTCCCCTGATGGAGTCACCATCGAGCCTGTCCCTCAAGCATGTAGCTTGGGGGTTTATCTTTAATTTCTCCCTCTCCACCTGTTGCCAAGGCCGGTCGCTTCTCTCTGCATGACATTGCTAAAATCCAGCCCCGCCTCCATGGTTTTTGCTGCCAAAACCCTAGTCCATGCTCTAGTCATCTCTTGCTTTGGCCTCCTTACTGGCCTCCCCTGCTCTTGCCTTGACCCTCTCATTTCTGTTCAACACTCTGCTGCCAAAATTATCCACCTGGCCTGCTGCTTAGACTCTCTTCTGCCCAGACTGTTCTGTCCCTCCTCTCTTCCTTCCATTGGCTCCCTCTCTTTTTGCATTCAGCACAGGTTCTTTGTCCTTAACTTTAAGGCTCTTCATGGCCTTGCTCCCCATCACCTTTCTGCACTTGTTTCCCATTACATCCCCACCAGGGAGTTTCACTCCTCCTCTGCAACCCCCCACCCCCACCTGCCCGCAAGTCTCTTGCTCCCTGAAACATCTTGAGCCCTTTTCCCAGGCTGCCCCGTATGCCTGGATTCCTTGGAATACCCACCCTGACTTCATTCATTCTGCTCCCTCCTTCTAACCTTCAAAACTCTCTTGAAAACAAACATACCTCTTCCATCAGGCTTTCCTTAGCCCCTCCATCCCCACAAGCTGCTCAGTGAGGATTCCTCTACTTCCTTTGCATTCGGGTCTTCTCCTTGTACCTAACCTAAGCATGGGCACCTGCAAGGTAGCAATTTCATGAATGTATCCCTGTTTCTCCTTATTTTCCCCTCTCCCTCGTCTCTCCTAGACTGTAAGCCGCGAGGGGCAGGGCCCTGATTCTTCAGTGCCACGTACATTGCTGTAAATACTTAATATTTCCAAAAGTATAATTGAGTCATGCTCAGTTGGCACTCTGATGGAGGCAGATAGTGGATTTCTTTTTTCTTTTTTTTATAAAAAGAAACCCTTTTTAGGTATTTTGAATAATTTTCCAAAAATAGTTCCTGCCTCTCTCATAAAAAGACTCCTAGGAAGCAGTCCAAAATGGGATCATTTCCCTAGTATAGTTACGTATGTGCAATCAGAGGTGACTATAAGTGTTGGAAAGCTGCCATTCATTGTATATTGGGGAGGAAGGCAGCACATTAAATTTCAGGCCACATTAGGTCCTTCCTCAGACAAGTAAAAATATAAGAAATGCAGACTGACTAAATGCAGAAGTATAAATACATAATAGCAATCACTTGGAAGAGAACTGTTAAGAAGAGTCATTAACACATCAAACATTTAATACAATGAAGGAAAAACAATCAAATTATAACTATAAATGCAGGCTAAGTGCTTAGGTAAATAGCAAAAAGTTATAGAAGGAAAAAGGTAGTTAGCATTTCTAGGTATTTAAATACAGTATTAATTATTATTTATTATTATTATTATAAGCATTTGTATAGCACCAGCAGTGTACCTGGTGCTTTACAGAACAATAAGATAGACGTGGTCCCTGCCTACGGCTTACAATCGAATAGACACGGAGGGGGGAGACAAGGTGAGGGGACATAGGGAGAGACAAAGGATAAATAACATTCAAGCGGATGCGAGGTCCCAGGTGCACGTGCTTGGCTTGGTTGCAGTTAGGCAGGAGTCTGTGGGGAGGGCAGACAGTAAATATTGAAAGGAAAGTTCTAGCAGGCATTGGGAAAGGCTGCAAGGAAGAGGTGGGTTTTGAGGAGGGATTTAAAGGTGCGGAGGGAGGGGACAAGGCGGATGTGGGCAGGGAGGGAGTTCCAGGCATGGGGGGCAGCGAGGGAGAAGGGATGAAGGCAGTTAGGGGAGCAGGGGAGATGAGGGAGAGCAAGGGAGGGGGCAGAGGAGGAGCGGAGAGTGCGTGCAGGAGTGTGTAAGGAGACTAGGGCTGAGAGGTAAGGGGGAGCCAGGTTGTGAAGGGAGCCAGTGAAGTGAGGGGAGGCTGCACGTGGTCGAAGCGACGGGCTGAGTGGATGACCCTAGCAGCGG
>QEPC01014892.1:3068057-3082553 GCA_003113815.1 Sphenodon punctatus | reverse complement strand
GGGGAGGCCAGTAAGGAGGAGGTTGCAGTAGTCAAGGCGAGAGATGACCATGGCGTGAACAAGGGTTTTGGCTGAGGAGACAGAGAAAGGGGCGAATCCGAGCAATGTTGTGGAGGACGAAGCGACAGGACTTGGCAACAGAGTCGATGTAAGGCTTAAAAAGAAAGGTGAGTGTCAAAGACGAAGCCCAAGCTACGGGCTTGGGGAACGGGGCGGATGGTGACCCCCATCAATAAGGATGGACAGGGAAGAGGGTGAGGAAGGGTAGGGAGGAAAGATAAGGAGTTCAGTCTTAGCCATGTTGAGCTTGAGCTGAGGTTGGGACATCCAGGCGGAGATATCAGCGAGACAGCTGATGAGGCGAGCTTGGACAGAAGGAGATAAGAGAGGGGGTGGAGAGAGAGAGTTGAGTGTCGTCAGCATAGAGGTGATATTGGAAGCCGTGGGAGGCAATGAGTTTGCCAAGGGACAGGGCGTAGATAGAGAAGAGGAGAGGGCCCAGGACAGAGCCTTGGGTGAACCCCAACCAAGAGGGGGAGGGAGGAGGAGCTGGAATTGTGAAGAGACACATTAAAGGAGCGATCAGAGAGGTAGGAGGAAAAACCAGTCAAGGACAGAGCTGCAGAAGCATAGGGAGCGAAGAGAGTCCAGTAGGAGTGAGTGGTCGACAGTGTCAAAGGCAGCAGAGAGGTCAAGGAGGGGGAAACAGCAAGCACAGGTGGAAACAGCAGGCTGTCTGTTACTTGCACATAATACAGTGGCTTATGAGGTTTGAATCTTTATTTATTCCGTTGTTTTCGGTATCCAATAGAATTACAAATTGTAGTTGTTCAAGGCCCATCTTATCAAGGTGCTGCACAGGTTCCCTTTCAGAAGAGCTGAGAGATCCGAAACAGAGTGATCGCTCTAGCAGTAGAGAGCACCCACAGTTAATCCAGTGTCCTTGCCCATGATCTTTTTTCTGCAAGAGTTCATTTGTTTATGTAGGAAGTGATTGATTTGACCAGCATAGTATCAATGGGAGTATTGGCTGCACTGAATGAAGCACTGTGGGACCTACCTGTGCTGTGACTGGCATACGTAGGTTCCTTGGATTTGGAATGATTTTCCCCGGGTGAGGGTGGAGTGCCAAAAGAAGTTGTGGTAGAGATGTGTTGGCAGGTTTTACACTTTCTGTTTCGGAGGATCTTGCATGTGGTGAGTAGCAGTGTCTTGGGCTGTGGGAGTTTGTACCTTATAGTCAACTCTGGGAGGTTGAGGGATTGTTTGAAGGTCAAAAGAGGGGGTTCAAGAAGCCCCTTGCTTGCTGGGGATCTGGTCCCCATCGAGTATGGTTTGTAGTTCGATGTCTTGTATAGGTTCCAGTGTCGGGTGGTAGTCCTGCTGGACGGTTCCACAATGGAATCACTGTCAATGGCACCGTCATTTCCGTTCAGCAGTTTAACAGTACACATCACACCATGAATGTTTCCAGCCCAAGCTATCCTGCTCCATACCCACATCTGTAGTCCTAAGAGTGCTTTCAAAATTAGCAGGGGAGAAAAGGTGGCCTGGATGATGCACAGAAAGGAACACAAGATGAATTTTCAGTACAATATAGTCTTACTCAGGGACACGGGTTCACTGCGTTTTCCCCATTGCCATCAATTTCTCACTGAAATAAAGCCACACACCCAGTGAGATTACTGCATACTTAAATTGAAGCATTCAAGTAACTGCAGTATTGGGACAGCTTTTATACCCCACCCACCCGCCCCTCCCAAATCACCCTGGAATAAAATTAAAGCTACTCTTCTTTCCACTCTCAGTTTTATTATAAAAATCAACATTTCATTTGTTACAATTCAGTTTATAGTAATAATTGAAAAGGGGGTGTTTGTACAAGGTTTATATACAGCTTGCAAGTAAAGCACTTTATTTTACAAAAAAAAATAAAAAATGTTAGTGAATGAATGGATAGGGCTGACCAAATGTTGGTCATTATAATATAAATACATCCTTGCAAAGCACCATCGTACCAAAGTCGATGAACAAGAGACATTAGCTGGCATCAAGACAGACGACACAAAGTGATTAAAGCTTACAAAAAAATCAAGAACAAACAAGAACAAACATCTGAAAGCAGCACCAGATCCTTCACTTGCAAACAAGGTTGGTTCAGCTTTAGCTTGGTGGTATCCCTCTTTACAACAGACCCCTTCTTTTTCTCTTATTGATTTACCTGTTTGGCTTAAGGCCCCAGCAGATTTAACCAGGTAGCCTCAGACTTTTTGTTCGTTTTTTTCTTTAAAAAAGAAACAACGTGGGGAGGATATAAACCTGCACCATGTGTTTCACACTGAGAGGTGTCCATTTTTAAAAGCAAAAATAAAATTTAGGGTCAAATTACAAAAGTAACTAAATTACGGAGATGTTCAGATTATATATTTTACCAGGCCAAATTCTTTTGGTGAGCGTATGCAAGCTGCGTGGCCCAAAAGCTTGCATGCTCTCGCCAACAGAAAGTGGCTCAATTAAAAGATGTCATCTGAACTATTTTGTCTCCATCACTTACACACTTGGGATCAACCATGGGAACACCACTCACTAGATTAAGTGAATGAAGGCATCACAATCTCTTAGAAAGTCAACCAACTTAGGCACCTCAAACATTTGGGCATTTAAAAAAATTTGACCCTTGGTCATCTAATAGAAGGTAGTGCCCAAGTGCCATTTTGGCCTTTGAAAATATCTAGTATGGGCATTTTGATAACTGAGCTTTGTTTAATGTTTCAGCTATGTATTCCGGCTACAACTTATTTTGCTTTAGCATAAACTCTATAGTTTTTGGATTAATGTCTTCCCATATATAAAAAAATATACTAGTAATTGTGTCTCCTCAACACATCAAAAATTACAAGAATGATCCGGGCCATTATTCTACTGCTTGTTATTTGAAATAAAGGCTGGGTTAGTCTGTTCCTGTCCTAAATCTCTTTGCTATGAGGACCATTCCTAATGGCTTTTCAGCTTGAGTACTCCTCCTGTAAATGAGTTTTAAGTTTCAAGTGAACCCCCTAGAAAGAAACAAAATCTCAGAGTGATATATGAATGCATATATATGCAAAAATATCTATCCAGTCAAATTCTTCAATAGTTTACACCTAAAACATTGACTTCCAAAGATTTTATCATCACAGAATATAGATCTTACTTTTCAAAAGGCAAAGAACTGGTTCAGAAAATATCAGGCTAAACTACTGCAATTTGATGTGAAAAAGAAAAACCTTTTAGAAAGAAAACCTCAAAGGGGGACAGTCTGACTCTCCCAAAGGAGGATACCACAGCAATAAGCTTAACCACCTTAAGGTTTTTCAAACAGATATTGGCACACTGAAGAAGCATTTTGCAAGAAGAGACCATTGTCATCACAGTACAAGCTCTTGGACTGAGAGAGAACAATGCAATATTCTTCTGAGTTCATTAGTGCAAGTTTCCACACGTGAACCCCCCCACGGAATGCGGCACATTAAAAAAAATGTAAACAATGTAGAAGTCTCGATTCCAATCAACACCACAGCCCTGCTCTTCATATAAGCAACTGGAATTCGCTTGTAGTTCACAATACCTCCAAAGCCCATCCGACTGGAGACCACCACAAGTCTTTGTTTCTTCACCAAACTGCAGCCACAAAGGCATGGCTACAAAAAACCACTAGGTCTCTAGGATAAAGCTCAAGGTGTCAGTTGAGCTACTATTTATACACCAGACCAGATGTTTAGCTCAAAAAAGTCAGGGGACAACCTTTTTTTTCTTCTTTTCCTTTTAACGTTTCTTTGGGTATTTTCAAATTATGAGAGATATGCTTTAATTCCCAACTAGAATTCCAAACTTCATGGTTACCCCATGGAGCTGAAACCAAGAGAGGCTCCTACAGTCCAACAGATGCAGGACTGGCAAAAGTCATTCATAATTTTCCTGAAAGGCAGAGGCTTAAAACTAGAGTTTTTCAGCCTGCAGCCCTCAGCTAAAACTGACCAGGAAACATGTAACCGAGGGCAGGAAACCCACCTGGCTCCTAGGCAGATTAGCAATGCTGAATGCCACTGCTTCCAAGGAAAAAGTCTTTTAGCACCTTCTGTGATGGAGAAATAAGATCCAATGCCCCAATCCAAGGTCCGCATGCAGACAAATTGCAATTTGACATGTGCATACAGTGTGCACGCATGGGGGGATGGGCGGGTCTAGGAAAGTTTCCTGCTTCCTGACTCCATCGCCAAATGCAGCCCCTCTTCACCCTCTCCTGGTAGCGGTGGGGTCAGGAGGCAAGGGACTTTCCCTAGGCCGCCCTGCGTGTGCACACTGTTTGCATGCACAAAATTGCAGTTTTGGTCTATGCATGTGCCTGAGGTACACGCGCAGATCTTGGATCAGGGCCCAAGTGTCTGAGCTTCCAAAAGACTTCCATGGAAGATACAGATGGTCAACACCAATAAGGATCAAAAATCCATTGCAAGCGCCAGTAGCTCAGGCCAGAGAATTTTAAACACTGCACTAGGGTAAGGTGGATTTGATAAATACACCTATTACCCATCAGCTCTTGCAAACTGTGTAATACAAGGAAGACACACTATCCCTTTTGAGTCACCATGGGGGCTACACAAAGGAGGAATACAAAAATACATGAGACTAATATAAAATGTTTTGGTTAAGAAGATCTTAAAGTTTGAAATTCACAGTGGTTAATACTAAAGTATTAATCTCATGCCACGTAAAAAGAGGAGGTATGCTGAAATCATACTGAGAAGACCGGCTTACCTGACATCAAAACAGCATAAACAGTGGGGGAAACATTTCTTATGATCAAATATTATCCATTGCTTATAGATTGTTTCACAACTGACAGTGTTTAAATGCTTCCTACTAGGAAAAAATAAAATATATATTCATATATAAATGATATGTATAATTGTCATATTAAATACACTGAAAGTACTGCAAGGATATATGATTAATTTACAGTAAGCTAACAATTTATGGTTAAATTTATAGTTTATAAATATGTCATCTATATTATATGTGGTATAAAAATATCTGACAATTTGTGGGCACTGAATCAAAAAGATTTTTTTTTTTTAAAAAAAAAAGGGGGCAGGGGAATGACTATCATTCAGGTATATGCATATTACCCTTGTCAAGAACACGAGAATAGCATTGACCTGGGACAAAACTGAACCCTACGGTACCGGCAGAATGACGAGAACAAAAACACAGCATGACACTGCATCACAAGGCTAATAAAGCGGTTAATTCAGATTAGCTCCGTTCCAGGAGGACTTTAAATAAGGATCTTAGGCCGCATTTCACAAACCACTTACTACAAAGCAAGCCCTCCAAAGTTGTAGCCCTGGTTTGTGAATCACGGGCATTCGATTTAACAAAATGATGGAGGAAGAGGTTAAAAAAAATCCAGGTTTTAAAAAAATAAAAATAAAAAAGTACCCAACAGAGTTACTGAACTCCTAGAAACTTTCACAGCACACGATTTTCAAACAGGAAAGCCTGCCCAAAAGCACTGTGCGGGAATTCATCACAGACTTTATTTGTTGCGTGTGGACATTTCAAACTGAAGTGGCAATTCCTTTTTCCGCTCTGCTATTTCATTCCGCCATTTTGGAATTGCCCGCGACTATCCGCAGCATTTCTGCCGGCATTCTGCTAATTCGGAAACTGTTGGAACAAACGTTGTTCCGCTACTTCACAATGCTGATGGAAATTGCGGAAGATTGAAACTGTCGGAACAAACATTATTCTGCTGTTTTCGCAGATGGTGGAAGTAGCAGAACGAAAGTAGCAGAATGGCGGAAGCAGCGGAATGAACGTCTCTATCACACCGCGCCACTCACTGCAGAAGAGCTTTTTCTGTCGAAAAAAGCTACCGCAATGGCTTTCTGTTTCAGCCCTACTGCGGGATAAATCTCCAAAATAGTTGCCCCCAGAAATTTGCACATAACAAATGAACCTGTGGTGAGTTACTGTGTGGTGGTTTCCGACTGAGGCTTCACTGCTAGAAATCATCCCGCGTGAAAGCAGCCAAAGAGTATTAAAATGGTGCAGTCTGGCAAAGGTAAGCAAAACATGACAGAGATGCATTTATTCACATACATGTTCACTGCTACGATTGCTGTATTCCTGTAGAAAACATAAAGCCCTTGTGTATGGTTAGCATCTGTCCTGACTGTTTTCTTCAAGTTTAACTTTAGTTGCTGGCTCTCCAGGGATAACGTAGAGGTTATTTGGCTACTTCCAAGTATCTATGGTATGCTGCTCTGAGACGGACTTCTTTCTTTTATTAAATAAAAACTCTTTTTTTTTTTTTTTTTTTTTTTTTTTTGGTATTGACAAACCCCCGCTCCTTGCCTCACTGAACAGTGATGCACCCTGGTCCTTCCATATTTTTATGTGCTTGGTCACTTCACTGGATTAAGGCATTTTTTTGTGTTTTCATTTGGAAAAATAAAAGCTTTTGTACAAATTTCTATTTTTTTTATACAAAAAAAATCTTTTTTTATGGCACAAGCAGCAGATGCTGTTTAAGAAAATATATAAATATCCTTTTTTTCCTTCTGTACAAATATCTGCAGTATTTCCTGCCCCATTTAATAACGTTTAAACTGTACACTCACCCTGCCTCATCTCTCGCTGATAGCCCCTCCCCCCTCTTGATAGGAAAAATTGGTATTTACACTTGTGTACTGGAGGCAGTTCAAAGGAGGAGGGGGCCCCTCATGAGGAGTCCGTGCAAGGGGATGGTGGCGGCGGGTAGAGGTGATGCGAGTAGCTTCGTTCTGTAAATGGAGATGGAGGACAGCTTTCATAGTTCTCCTCCGCCGACAGGTACTGGCTGCGTGGCGTTGGCGGTGGGGGCACTGGCTCAGAATCATAGTTCAGGTCACTGGTGTAGCCCTTGGCCACAGCTGTCGTGACCCTCCGGCTAGGTGCGTAGTCACTGTCACAGACGTCTGTGCTGCAGGGTGTGGTGGGAGGGGCGAAGTGACGGTAGCTGTAGGGCCTGTAGCTGGTCAAGGGAAATTGAGGGGGAGGGGAGTGGTATTAGAGCCACTAGAGAAAATCCAATACGGGCATCAATGTAAACTGTATTGTAGTACCATTAGTCACCATTTTTACATTAGCCATCAAAAGGGGACATCCACCAGGGCTAAAAGGGTGACTTTGACAACAGGTTGGAGGATTACATTTAAAAAAAACCAAAAACTGTATCAGTCAGTTATCTTCCCTGAGACAGGCAGCAACCCTGCACAAACATGACATTAAATAAAAAGGAGTGGGGAAAAAGATACCAGAGAAAACTTTGCAAATGTGAAAAATAATAAAAACAGGAAAATAGGTAAGGGAAATAAAGGAAATTGGCAAAGGTTTCTGTATGAAAACCAAGCAGGAAAACAGGTACAAGGACTAAAAACAACAACAAAAAAAGGATTAAAAAAATTAAAATACTGTATATAAAAATAAAATAATCCTTCTAATGGAAACATTTGCAAGAGACTTTTTTTATTCCAGATTTGCACAGGTATTGGCACATTCAAGCCTTGATTCTGCCTTACCTGTACGATCTATGAGTAGAAGGACTGTTTGAAGAATAACCAAATTCCATGGTATAATGTGAACGCTCAGTAGCTGGTGATGGTGGAGGGTTCAAAATCTATTTTTTTAAAAAAAAAAGACATTTAAAAAAGGAAAAAAAAGACATTTTTAATAGAGAATCACAATAAAATTAAACAGATACTAGGAGGATATTCCTATCTAAGACAACACTAGTAGTATCTCCTTTGCTTTTTTTTATTGCTTACTATATTCATTCAGTTCAGCACTGGCTATGAAAGTTTTGACCTTTCCTGATGTGCAAATTCTCCTCCATCTCTTTAACAAATACCATTTTAACACCTCTGGAACCTTGCTTATGCTAATTTCCCTCAAACCTTTCACTAAGCTTCCCTCCTAAACAGTTAACCTAGACTGGCATTGCTATTTTTAAGCACTTATCACTGACAAACTTGAACCCAGTATTAGCTTGTCTTCAGGGATTCTGCTGCTCTAGGCTAAAGGGAAAATGACTGCCCCTGTCATCGATTGGATATCACTGGCACTTTGCTGCCTCAGGAAAGCACTCAGATTCTACGCGGAAGCGGCAGCTTTAGGTGTCCACTGGCAAGAGTAAAACAACAATAGAAGTGCATGATCCATGCATTCAAAACAGGACACGGAGCCTCTTGTATAAGGTCATCTACTCCAGGTCAGTGGTCTAAAATCATTACCACCTCCCTGCGTTCTAGTTGGTGATGTATAAGCGGCTGGTACCTTGTTTGTTACTAGAGGTCATGACTTTGAAGCACAAAAGTCATCATTAAAAGAGACCCTTCTTGGTAGTTTTGCTGGCATTTTTCAGCACAGTCACTAACGACTGAACTTCCCTCTCACCTCTGGAGGAAATTCCTCCAGACAAGATTGAGCCCCTTCATATGGAGCAGAACGGGCTACACTTGTTCTGCCCAAGTCTATGTTTTAGGTTTTGAAGATCTCTCCCAGTCCAGCATTTGTTCAAATTCATCCATCCCATGCCCCCAACACACACAGCAATGTTTGAGTAGGCTGCCCATTGTCTGCTGGCCTGTTAAAGTTTTCCACTTAACTTTCAAATGCGCCCCAGACGTGCTACTGACCCCCCACCAACACATCTCTGAGGCCAAAGACTGAAAGAATGACTTACTGGAGGGAAGTAAGTGCCCTTGGTGCTTGAAGAGCTACTGGAGGAGGCCCCAGTCACATGGGCCCTGTCATAAGGCGGCCCACTACTTCCACCCATAATGCTGAGGGAGCTGATCACGGATTTACCAAGAGACATTCCTGAAGCAAAAAGAAAAGACACTTATGAGTACTAGCAATTAAAACCTTTAAAGGAAAAATGAAGAGAAATTTATTTATTTATTTAAACATATTTGTATCCCGCCCCTCCTGCCAACAGCAGCTCAGGGCGGCTAACAACATAAAATTGAACATATAAAATATAAAAATACATTAAAAATAAATATATCAAATATAAAACATCACAATGGGGCACTAAACAAAAAACAAAACAACCCACCCTCCCTAGCCTTCACCCCCCAACCAAAAGCCTGGTAGAACCACCAGGTCTTACATTGTCGTCTAAAGGAGGCGAGCCTCTCCTGGGAGGGAGTTCCACAGCTGAGGTACAGCCACCGAGAATGCCCTCTCCATAGTTGCCCCCCGAGATACTTGGGGGAACTCGAGAAAGGCGCTCCCCGTTGACCGCAGTGGCCAATCCAGAGCCTGGGGAAGGCAGTCTCGTGGGTAGGCAGGGCCCAGACTGTATAGGGATTTATAGGTAAGCACCAACACCTTCAAATCAAGCCTGGAAGACTATAAGAAGCCAGGGCAGAGAGTGAAGCACAGGTGTAATGTGCTCCCAGTGACCTGTTCCAGTAAGGAGGTGGGCCACTGCATTCTGCACCAGCTGCAGCTTCTGAACTGTCACCACAGGTAGCCCCACGTAGAGTGCATTACAACAGTCCAGTCTTGAGGTGATGAAAATTTGGATGATAGTGGCCAGTCTCAGATATATGACCAACGCCACTGCATCAGATGTAATTGGCATAATGCACTCCTTGCCACAACCCCCACCTGGGCATCCAGGTGGAGCTGAGAATCGAGGAGCACACTCAAACTATGAACCTGAGGGACCAGAGGGAGACGGACCCCGTCAATGACAGGGAGCATCAATCCCACTGCCCTCCCCTCTAGCATCACCTCTGTCTTTGTCAGGATTCAGGTTCAGACGGCTCACCCTCACCCAGTCCCCCACAGCTACCAAATACCAAGTAAGCACCGAGACTGTTGGGCCTGAGTCAGATGAAAAAGAGAGGTAGAGCTGGGTGTCATCAGCATATTGATGACACCGAACATCAAACCTTTCCATGACCTCGCTGAGAGACTGCATATACATGTTGAACAAGAGAGGGGACAGAATGGAACCTTGTTCGACTGCAAATGAGAGGTCCCAGGGAGACGACGAACAATCCCCCAGCACCACTCACTGAGTTCTCCCGGCCAGGAAGGAACAGAACCATTCAAGAACAGTCCTGCCCAATCCATTCCAGCTTGGTCCCGCAAGTGTGTCACCAACATCTCATGGTTAGGGCTACGAATTTGTCATGGTAAATTTTTGGAAAAGTCATGGCTTTATCATGGCAGCATTTTTTAAAAATCATGGAAAAGTCATGAATTCATAAATCTACATCTTTATTAAAAAATCAATTAAAATTTATTGTCCCTAGGATACCTAACCCTCCTCTTCGATTGTAAGCCCTTGGCACTGAAAACAAAAATCCATTTTGGGAGACGTGGAAGGCCTCCAAAGCTTAGGCGCTGAGCTTGCCTAACCCCCCTACTTTGGATTGTAAACCCTGGGCAGTAAAAAAAAACAATCCCTGTTGGGGAATAAGGATACTTTTAACCCCCTACTTTAGATTGTAAGCCCTGGGCATTCAAACCCTCCACTAAACCCCCCTCTAAACCCACCACTTAGATTGGAAGCTCAAAGGAATACAAAAAAACCCCAAGCAGAAGAACCTCCACCAAAAAATCCACAGGAGAAGGAACAGCTACTGCCCAGGACACCTTTTAAACATTAAACATTGACAGCCTGCAGCTGTCTACGTTTAGACACTCCCAGGCACGCACCACATGTGATCCTGGGCTGGGCAGCTGATTGGCTAAAACAGCCTGCAAGTCAATCAAAGCAAAGTGCCTCCTTTCCCCGAGCAAAGCTCAATGACTTGGTTCGGAGGTGGACGGGAGGCAGGGCTCGGACTCTTGGGGAGGAGGGCTGGGCAGCTGATTGGCTGGAACAGCCAGCAAGTCAATCAAAGCAAAGTGCCTTCTTTCCCCAAGCAAAGCTTACAGACTCAGCTCCACGCTGCTGCCGCCTGAGGAGAGAGGACACTCTGGAACTGTTCAAAGTAAGAAGGGTGGCCCCATAGGATTTCATGGCTGACACGGAGAACCAGGGAAAGTCATGGAAGGGGGCCGATTTCACAAAATTTGTGCCCTCCCTGTGGCGCCAGTAACAAATTTGTAGCCCTACTCATGGTCAATGGTATCAAAAGCAGCGGACAGATCTAACAGAATCAGAAGGGTCTATCAACCCTGATCTAATTCACGGCAGCGGTCATCAACCAAGGCCACAAGTGCAGTCTCAGAGCCATGACCCGGATGAAAGCTGGACTGTGAGGGATCTAGAAAACTGATGCAGTCCAGATGCTCCTGTAGCTGATGAGCCACAACCCATTCAATAACATTCCCTAAAAAGGAAAGGTTAAAGATAGGCCGATAACTGGTGAGGGAGTCAATCTCAAGCAAAGGTTTCTTGAGCAGAGATTGCACCACTGCCTCCTTGAGGTACCCTGGCACTCTCCCTCCCAAAGGAAGGCATTAATCACCTCCGTCAGCAACAGCCCCAGCGTCTCCCTGCTGGCCAGCCAGGATGGCCTTGGGTCCAGTTCACAAGACGTGGCTCTAACCGCCCCAAGAATATCCCTCACATCAAGAGGCGATACCCACCAAAACTGATCCCACAAAACCAGACAAGATGGGGCTTCTAAAGCTTCTGGTTCTCCTATTGTATTAAGTGCAGCGTCGAAGTTGTGGTGAATCTGAGCTATTTTATCTGCTAAGTAATCAATGAATATATCACAGTGGGCCCTGGAAGGTTCCAATTCCAGGCAGAGGGAGGCCGGACCGACCAGCCCCCTCACCACCTGGATGAGACTTTGCAGATGGTATGAGGGCAGCAAAGAACTCCTTTGCTGCCCGCGCAGCTACATCATAGTTTAAACTAGCTCTATGCTGCAATCCGTTGGCTTCAGCATGAAAGCGGTGCAACCGCTGCTCCAACCGCCACTCTTCCTATTTCCGCACCTCTCTGAGGGCCGACATGTGCTGGGAGACTCGCCTGCAGGAAGTAATGATCCATCCATGACAAGGGCACAGCTGACACCTCCCCCACCAATGGATCCACCACCTCAAGGCCGGTACAAGAAGTCAGGTCCAGGGTGTGCCCCCCGTCATGTGTTGAGCTGATGGCCATTTGGAGAGGCCCATGGTTGCCATGGTGGCCATAAACTCATGCTCTGCTCTTCCAAGGCTGGCGTTGGCATGAATATTGATATCCCCAAAGATGATCACAGTACCACTTTTGACACCAGCTCCACCAAAGCATGCAAGGATGCTGCTGTATTGGTAGGTGCATGGTAGGGTTGAAACTCAGCTCATAATTCTCACCAGTTCCCGACGAGAAGGGGGTATTTTCTCATCTCACCTTGAGAATGCCCCCCTTTCTCGTTGGGAACCGGCAAGAATTTGAGGGGGCTGAGGTCGCAGGAGGAGGGAAGGGGGACTGGAACGGGGGCGGAGGTGAGCAGGGGGCAAAGACAAGTCCCTGGGGCACCTCTGGCCCCCACCTGGGGGAAAAGGAGGGGTGGGCTGTGCCAGGGTTGGGGCCTAGCGGAGGTCAGGCAGGGGTTTACTCACTCTCTGGACGGTGCTTCGTTTCGCTCCTCTTCCCTTGCATCTCTTCTGCGCATGCTGAGTCCTTTCCAGAGATGGCACCTGTGGGGCAAACATGCACAGAAGAGCTGTTTGGCCCTGCGGGTGCCATCTTTGGAAGAGGCAACCAGGGCTGAGCAGCTATTCTGAGCATGCTCAAGGCTTTTTTTCCTCATCCTTTTAAACTGCAAAACTGGGAAGAGGGCCCGAAGCGGAGCACAGCTGGGGAGTTGGGGACACCCCCTGTCCCCCGGACAGTGAGTAAACCCCGGCCAACCCCCCACCCCTGGCCCCACCTGAACTCTCTCTTCCCCCCCAGGTGGGGGCCAGAGGTGTCCTGGTGGCTTGTTTTTTGCCCCCTGCTCGCCTCTGGTCACCATGCCGCCACCCCCTCCTGCAACTCTGGCCCCTCAAGTAGTTCTTGAGAACTTCAGGGATGGGAGGGTCAAGAACACCCAAGTTCTCAGCCCTCCCCTCTCGATTCTTGCAAATTATTCGCAAGAATTTTTTTCCCCCTCGCTTCAGTAACCACTCTAAGGAGCAAGTTACTTTTCATGGCAGCCAGACTCAATGCCCTCCCTCTGAAGATTATGGAAGGTTGAATGGGAGGGATCCTGTATAGTGAGAGGTTATGCCCCTTTGACCAGATAACCGCAGAAACTTCACAGCATATTCTGTTTGGCTGCAGGCTGTATGATGATATAAGGAGAAACCTCTTGGGTTCATTTCTTGATGCTTATCCCGGGAGGGGAGAGCATGAACTGCTGGTACTAGCATTACAGGGTACGGATTATGAGCTCACTAAACTTATAGCAATATCTGGAGCAAGCCTTTGCACGAAGGCAGGATTTTCTAGAATTCAAGCTGAATTGCTAGCCTGTATAGCAATATTGACCAGTCTTTCCTATATTCCTGTCTCTTTCAGTAGTTAATTGATTTAAATTGAACAGATGGTGGCTGGCGTTATCTGTATTACCATACTGTTTTATTGCTTCATTATTATTATTGACTGTATTGGTTGTTTTGCTGGGATTTCTAGCTCTTAGTGGTGTGTTGTATGTGGCTTTAATGCAATGGCCAATGGCTACGCTAAAATAAAATAATAATTATATGTCAGCCCCAGTGCACGGTATACTAGTAGCACCCCCCCAATATGTCTCCTGCCAAATCGATCACAAGATGGAGTCCCTCAATACCTGACATAAACTGCACCGGATTCCTCCTAACAGAGTCCCTAAAAACCGGATACCTCCTTAAGTTCCTAAAAAAAAAAAATGGCTACACTGCCCCGCTCTCCTTGGTCCCTCTGGTTGTGGTTGGTGCTGCACAGAGTACGCAGCTGGAACAAGGTCAGCCAGAACAGGCCCTGACTCAGTGTCCAGCCAGGTCTCCGCAATGCACATGAGGTCGGCTGCATGGTTCAGGATTAACTCCTGGACAGTTGTTGCCTTATTCACACACAACCGACCTCGCGTTCAACAAAATCAGATTCAGGCCAGGGGCCCCCTGATCGTGAATCACCTCACCACCTGTCTGAGGGATAGTGAGGAGGAGAGGCACAAAGCACCTGCCCTGTCTTACAGATTGAACATACCCCCCCTGGAGGGACCATAAATCCCCTGCCCCATCACGATCCCAATGGCCGTAGTCCTCCCCCCAGCCCAGCCCCACCATGGACCCCACTCCATGGCTGCTCCGCCCAGTCGGCGAGGGAGATCTGCACCCCCTAAACACCCCCCTCTTACACTCCCTCCATTACCTGGGGCCAGCCCCCCACTCTCACAAGGAGGCCAAATCCCTCTAATCCCTTCCCCCTGCTTTCACCAGGGGGCCGGGTCATCCCCTTTCTAACCTACTAAAAAAAAAAACTTAATA
>QEPC01014892.1:3050143-3067441 GCA_003113815.1 Sphenodon punctatus | reverse complement strand
TCAGTGTTCAAAGTGCTTTACAATCCTTATCTAGTTCACCTTCCAACAACCCCATGAGGCAGGGGCAGTTTCTATCTCAGGGCAGTCGGGCTCTGCCTTGCCAAAGCTCTGGGCACAAGCCCCCGCAAACCTCCTGCCATTGTCACCATGGCCACCACCATTTAAACCCCAGATCTGGCGCACGTGCAATCATGCAGTTTGCTGCTACTGTGCATGCACCCACTGTTGCCACCATATTTGCTCTCTGAGTATGCTTCCAGAGAGTGCAGAGAGCCAAGATGGTGCAACAGTGCACGTGTGCACAATAGCACATAGCAGCAAACTGCACTACTGTGTGTGCACCTGATCTCGGGCTCATAACTGGCGGCCGCAGCAGCCTGGACTTGGCCAGAAGCATTTCCCTGTGCATCCACACATGCGCAGAGGAGAGGCAGGCCCAGAGGTGGGCCAAAGGGTGCCCAGAGCACCACAAGGAGCGGGGAGCATGGGGCCAGCAGCATGGACTCAAAAATAGTGAGCAAGCTTCGGGTGTCTGGCAGGGCCACACAATGGGAACAAACATGGTCCTTAGGGTGACGGGGAGGGGCAAAAGGAGGGGTTCAGGGCTCCCAAGGCCAAGTTTCAATAGAGGAACTTAGCCAATCAGGATGAATCAGAGCCCAATCAGAAACCTAAAACTAATCAGAACCCTGAGGAGCTCCCCCACCCCCACTCCCCTCTTTCAGGGAGAGGAGGACAGAGCAGAATATACAGCAGTAGCCTGGAATGGATCCTGGCCAGTTCGGAGGTTGCTATAGCAGAGGGCAGGCTGGATCTCTCCACTTTGGTAAGAATTTTTATTTTTGGGGGGGGATATTTTGTATGTTGGCAATGTATTTTTTGGCTATTTTTTATTATTTGATTTTTTTAGTTTTCCTTTAGATATTTTAAAATATTTTGCTTGTATTCATATGTAGTCTGGATACTGGATAACTGACGTGGATACACTGTGGGATGACTGAGTGCTACAAGAAAAGAATCCAACAGAAATTAAAAGTTTTTCCAAAATCTATACTTGCAGACTTCTTATATTTAATATTTTTGCAGCAGTGTGAATACTTAAAAAAATTGCTTTTCATGCAGCCTTACATTGCCTTATAGTGTTTCTGAAAGGAAAAAATAGTGGTGTTTTCTGTGATAGACCCTTTGAATTTTATCCCTCTTCCCGAGTGATCTGATGCTTAAGAAATGTTTTGTTGAACTTTGTAATTTTTTCCACTATATGAGGCCACTAAAATATCCCAATTAAAACATTCAGACAATATAGAAGCTTTTCCAAAGGATTTATTTGGTAATTTGGTATATTCAATCTTTCCGTTGCAGCACGAACACTTCAAACACACTTGCTTTGCAGTTTGCACACAGCTTTGTGTGGTTTTACTGTTTTTGAAAAGGGAAAATAATTAGTCCCTCTGAATTTTGTCCACCACTCTACAAACAATCTGATGTTGTTGGGAATTTGGAATCTTGATGATTTTTTCCATGTCTTTTTTTCCTCTCTCTCATTCACTGGTCTGGGAGCTTAAAGGAAGGATACTGAAAGTGCTATATTAGAGGCATGGAATTTTTTATGTCCCTGGGACCAACAAAAAAATAAGTACAAGCTCTGAGAGTCAAATAAAAGTTGAAGGTGGAGGTGCTTACACAGTACACTCAAGAAGAGGCGGGTCTAGGATCAAGGATTTGTGCCCTGAATCTGTCCCCTGTCCTTGTGTGCAAGCCCTCACCTTTACTCCCTTGCCCTGAACTCAGATTTTCATTTTTTGAGGGCAGTAACTGGATATAGGGGCCAGATCCAGGAACCAGAAACAGATCAAATAAAAATCTGCCATGGGCTACATTTAGCCCCTGGGCCTAAGGTTCCCCACCCCTGGTGTAAGGGAAGGAGAGCAGGGATGTGAGGGGCTAGTCTGTAGTGAGGGATTAGAAATACAGCATCAGCAGCTTCTGGTCTACTTACTATACTGTTTGCTAAAGCATTTTGCCCCATGCTGCCTTTTCTAGTCATGTCCTCCTCTCTCTGGACTGCAACAGCAGCTGAGGTGGGGGTGGAAATGAAGGAGCAGTTTGGATTCTTTCATGCATACTAAAGTTCACACAAATGTGTTACCCCCAATTAGGCATTTATAGGGTCTTTCCCTGGTAGGGAAAATTTTCTGGTGTGCACTGAGGGCTGAGTTCACCATGTAGTGCTCAGTCAGGGCACATTTAAGGGTTCTACCCTGCGTGTCAGGGTTTCTCTTCTGAGTGAATTCTTTTTAAAATAGCAAATTTTTAAAGTGAAACAAAATCGTGCATACATATAATGTTCCCTTATTTAAAAACAGACTTGAAGCCTTGATCTGCCAATTTAAACCCCCCTAGCAACTGCTTTTTTGCAGAGCAAATGCTGCTTTTCCCTTTTTAACTTTTTCACACAGAGCTTTGCATATTGCATGCCGCCACCATTATGTAGATTTTTATTCTGCATACAGTGTGATTTTTTTCATTGTGTGTTCTAGTCCATTGATCATACAAGTGTGAAATTTTAATGCTGGCCCCACCCCCTGCTAACCTCACTCACTGCCCCACCAGCCACCATGCTGTGAGGTAGGTTATTATTATTCCAATTTTACAGATAGGGAACTGAGGCTGAGAGATAAGGACTTGTCTAATGAATTTATGGCTAAGATGAACCCTGGTCTTCCACATCCAAGTACACCCCCATATTCACAAGGCTATCCTGGCTCTCTACAAATTTCTTGTTAGATCTTCAAAGATTAAGTATTATGCAATCACCCCCATGAGAAGAGGTGTTATGTTTCTAAGCTGTTCACCATCTTCTATTTAGACAGGTGATGTGAATCATCACCATTACTTTCCACCTCTGATCTAAAGTAGCAGATGAACTTGGGGGTTGGGGCGGAAGAGAAAGGCTAGTGTTGCTGTTGCATACACCCTGCTGCTGCTTCCTTTTTATTTAGGAATTTATTATTCAGGCCTGAGGACAAGGGCCAGAGACAAAAGAGTAAAGAACTAGTCTACATGCCAGCTGGTATTTCCATAAATGCTTAGCCTGTCCTGGTTGTCTCCCCTCCCTTGGCCCAAGTTAATGATATCAGTCCCACAAGTGTCATCTTTGTAAGGCTCTGTCAGTAGCCAGTCTACACAGACTAATGTAGAGGAACTTCACGAAAGCACTGAATTCCAAAGTGGAAATTTTGGGGGGGAAATTGAAAAGCTTTCTAGCTGTGTTGTATGAGTTTGGGCAGACAAGTTGGCAACACAGGATCTTCCTCTGCTGTGTTAGTCAGGATCTTATACTGTGCCCAGAGTGACTTTCCTTCACACCCAAATCTCTCTGCTTATTGGACTCTATGCCAGCATTGTAGCAAATCTTTTTGGCTTCAGTTCTATTGAACATACAGAGAAGACCAACTATGACCATTCAGGACAACGATAGCTACAACTTTATGCCAGCAATTACATGGCCTCATTTTTCTATCCCCAACAAATCTGAAAAGATATGGAATGGGTTGAGGCAGGTGTAATTCACTGCGTGTGTATGTTTGTTGATATTGTCATCTAAGCCACAGGGGTGATGAGACAGACCTTGTTTAGCTGCACAGAAGATTTCTATGTTTTTTTTAAGCTGACATTCTAATGTCTACTTCTGGCACCATGGATGTGTGCTTTATTTGTTAACTGCGCCTATTGTTTGCATCGATTACAAAAGTTGGGAGCCATTTCCTGCATTTACAATTTCTAGCAGTGAATGGATGATGCCATTAATCTTTAATGCTCAAATACATTCTGTTTAGCACACAGTCCTTTTATGGACCTGGAACATTTCATGGCAAACAGGGGATTTCAGATTCCATAAAATAAAATCAACAGATATAAGGCAGACACCCAATTCCATCAACTTAAACACAAAGGCAACAAGTTAGCAGATAGCTTACGTGCAGAGTCAAAAGTGCCTCTATATACTTTTATAGTAATAAAAGCACTTTTTGAAAATTCTACAGATGAGTGAACTGTTCAGCTGAGTCAAAGAGTTGTGGCAGTTTCAAGATCTTATTTTTTTAGTGAGCCTAACTGTTCTCAAATATATTAAAAATTTAGCTTCATTAGCAGGATAATCTTTTATGAATGGATCATAGTAGTAACTCAAGCTGTCAAAGAGGTAAGAAGCCTCCCTTACTTGCTTGCTGCCACCAATTCTCTTATTTGTCACTTACAGCATCCTTGTTCATCTGAGTTGTCACTGCAGTCCAAGTTGTGGTCGCATTTCTTGTTCTTTCCAATGCACTGTCCACTGGCACAGCGAAACTGATCGGTTAAACAAAGTACTGTAACAGGGTTGGGGGAGAAAAGCCCATGAAGAGTCAATATCAGGGATTTCTACTCAAATAATAATAATAATAATAATTTTTTAAAAAACAGCTAGGAGAAGCAAGTGAGCAGCATGCATCAAAGAGCTTTTTCTTTACCAGCTTTATTTTCTAGACTTTTCTATTGTGTTCTATAGTCAGTAGGGGTTGGCATTATATAATATATTTTATTTTTATTTGTACTGGCCTTAGCCATGACAAAATCAGTAATAAACAAATATCACAATACAGAATATATGGGTACAAATACACATCAGCAGTACAACCCTAAATCAATACAGTGTCAATCACTAAACGAAATCTATAAAATAACAGCTAGTCAATATTTCACAACCGCCAGTGAGACCACCGGGGATCTATCAGAAAGGCAGTACAACAGCAGGTCCAAAGAAAATGTACCAGCAGCATAGCCTAACTGCGACCAAAGTTCCGCACGAGCAGTTGCATGTAGAGGGCAATGCAGAAAGTAATGCGGAAGCTCCTCAACCATGCCCGACCCGCACAGGCAGAGCCTTAAAGCGTAAAGAAGACCTCTATATCTGCCCAATGTCATAACCGAAAGGAAGGATTGAAAGCGGAGGGCAGAAAAGGCCCGTCTCAAGCGGAAATCAGAGATCTCCTTCAGATAATCACACACACCCTTAGGGGGAAGAAAAAANGGGGGGGTCGAGCGAACGCGACAAGCTCGGCTTCTCAAGCTTTGCAAGTCGACATCCTCAATTCTTTCTCGTAACATTTTATTTGCCACTTTCTGGGGAATAAAGAGAGGAAGGAAAGAGGCAGACCCAGCTCACACATAAGTCGCTTAACGTAAAGAGTCCACGAGAAACTAGAAGTGTTGAGTTCAATCTCAAAACACGTAAACAAGATTTTATCTGGGGGGCTATGGGTCAATTTTAGGGCATAACTCAGAATACACTTCTTAAATGCAGCCTCAATAGAGGTATGACCAGTTTCTAAATTTATAAGAGAAGCACGGGTACCCTGGGGAACCACCAACATTTTCCTCAGAAAGTTGTTCCTTATAGGTTCTAAAGAAGTCTCACGTAATAGCCCCAAATCTGGGCCCCGTATTGCATTTTGGCTAGCACTTTCATAAATTCGGCGGTTGGCATTATGGATTTATCCATAACTGCTTGTAATTACGGATTAATCTGAAACGAACCGCAACAGCGGCAACATATGTCCATGGCTGATCTGGATTTTAAAATTCTGTATTTTTGCCCCTGGACCATTCTGTGCACGCATACCCTTCTCCAAAGTAGCGGCTGAAGCGCCGCTGCCATTTTGGAAAAGGGAAACCAGTCTGCACATATGCAGCAGTCATTTTGTGCAGGCGCAGACTGGCTGCCATTTTCCAAAATGGCAGCTACACCATTTTACATGTGCAGAATGGTCTGGTGGCCACTGGGCATGCGCAGTGATTTTAAAACATTTATTTTAAATATTTTTATGATTCTTTATTTTTTCATAGTTTTAAATACAGATCCATAATCTGAATCCGTAACGGATCAAAATCTGTAATTTCCTCTGGACACCCACCCCTAATAGTCAGTGGCAACTAATAGCTGTGAAAATGGCACAAAATACAATTCAACTTCCCAGAGTATAATGAGTAAGACTATTATTACCCATTCCACAAGGCAATGAACATATCCTGTGCTGCATTAGCTCAGAATTAGAAGGCTTGGGCGTTAATACAAAACTAGCCATGGTTATGGTTACTACCAAATTAACAGGAAGCACTCTTATGATGAGTGATAAATTTACCCCTACCACCAGGTTTCCCCATGTTCCTCCTCACTCCCCACACTGTTCAACTGAGGCCCCTTCTGTCTCCTCTTCTCCCCTGCAACTAAGTACATGCACCTGCAACTTCTCAACTTCATGGACGTATTGCGGTCTCTCACGTTCGCCTGCCCTTTGCCTCACCCTTGTCCATCCTAGATTGTAAGACCCTCAGGGCAGGGACCAATTAAAAGAGAGGACATTCATGACTGTTCAGAGTCAGGCAAATTTGATTTATTATTTCATTAACTATTTATATCCCAGTCCCTCCAGCCTTACAGCAGCTCAGGGCGGCTCACATGCTGGCACTATATAAAAAACAGACAAGGGTAATGATGGTGTTGGGTGGGGTAGGGCCTGTTCTGCTTTATTTTTGTTTTAATTGTTTTTAGGGGAATATCGAATGGGGGTGGGAGAGGGCAGGAGTGGGGGCAGTGCCATGGTTCCCTGGTCAGAGGGAGCATACGGGCAAGGGGGGGTTGGAGGTGGATGGTGGCACCATGATCCCCCTCTGGGGGGGGGCATGGGCAGGAGTGGAGGGGAGAAGGGTTGTGCCAAGACCCCCTGGTGAGGGGTGGGGGACAGGCATGGGGAATTGGGGCAGAGGGGTGGTGCCACAACACCCCGGTGAGGGAGGGGGAAGAGATTGTGCCATGACCCCCTGATGAGAGGGGTGGCACAAGGGAATCGGTGGTGGTGGGCAGTACTACAGCCCCCTGGTGAGGGGGGACATCGGGGCAGGACGGTTTCACCACCTGCTTCCCTGGCCCATTTTTCTCCAGGAGTTCAGGCTTTGGGGATGCCCACTGGCTTTTTGTGCAGCTGGGGTAAGGAAATCTGTGTGTGTATGTTGGGGAGGGTGGGGGGTTGGGGCAGCTACTAAACCTACTGGGGTCATGTTGGGCATGGTGATAGCGAGCAAAATATATTAAATTTAAAGGGGTGGGAGGCTAAGCCCTGGGAAATATTGTCACTAAGAGTGCACATCCCGGAATGTGAAAGACGACCAAGGAAAAGTCGATATTGGCCATTACAGGATTAGAAACAAAAGCTGTGTTGGTCATGGGGAGGTATAGCAGGTGGGGTCATCACGGGTACAGGGGGAGACACTTGGTGTCTGTTCCCCTGTTCTCGTCTTCTCCCCTCATCTCCCACACCGGGATATTTGGGGGTTGAGGTCAGTGGAGCCTCTGATAGGTCACTGATGCTGCATAATGCGAGGTCAGTGGTGAATAAAACTACCACTGTCCATGATCTTATTCAGGATGAGGCTGCTCACCTCGTATGCATTACTGAGACCTGGCTTGATGAGGCTTTGGGGCCTGAGTTGGTCCAGATGATGCTGGCTAGATCCTCAATGCAGCATCAGCCCAGGATTGGGGACCGGGGGAGTGGCATGACAGTGATACATAAAGACAATCTGGTCTACTGAAGGTATCTGGTGCCTGACCTGAACACAAAATGGACGGAGTCCATGTTGGGCAAGGCCTGGGATAGTTTGTGGATTCTGGTGGTGCACCCACCACGCCACTGCACAGTGGACTCCCCAACTGCTCTAGCCAAGATGGTCTCAGAGGTGGCAATGAAATACATGCTAATGCCAGCCTTTCAGGGATCATGACCACCATGGACCTATTCTAGAGAATATCTGGCCCGACACATGAGGCTGGAAACATGTAGGATTTAATGTTTTGCACTAGCCTGGAAACAGATGTTCTGATTATTGGAGTGTTGTCATGACACCGTTGTCATGGTCGGAGCATAACTTTGTGAGGGTCCAGATCCCTGCGCTCCTTTGCCCCTGTTGGGGTGGTGGACCAGTTAGGATGGTCTGCCCCCAGAGGCTAATGGATCCAATAGGATTGCAGAACTCTCTGGAGGGATTTACCAACTGACCTCGATGGCCTCTCTGTCGATGGCATAGTCAATCAGTGATACAGTATATTGACTCAGGATATCGACACAGTGGCAGCCAGGTGTCTGCTTCCTCTGCTGTGGCAGCACAGGTCTCCTTGGTATAACAGAGGACCTGGAGTTGCTAAAGTGGGATGGTAGGAAGAGTGCAGGTGGCGTTCAAACTGTGACAAAGCCAACCGACTGTGGCACTGATAATTTTTGAAGGACTATGCCATGGCGGTGGCAGTGGCAAAGAAAGCATTCTTCACTGCCCCATAGTATCTACGAAGTGCCATCCAGTGGAATTCTTCCAGGTGGTGAATAGCCTGCTAATTCCTGGCTGTCTCCACCTGGAGTTCGAGTCATTAGGTGCCCACTGTGATAAGTTTGCCACCTACTTTGCAGATAAAGTTGCTCATATTTGGCTCTACTTGGGAACTGCTAATTTAGGTTCAGAGTCAGAGTTTGGGGAGGCGCAGTCCTGTTAGTTTTGCGTAGATCAGTTACAATTAGTCTCACCCACCAATGCAGAAGGGGTGTCTGAAGTGGGGCAAGCAAATTAGTGGTGTGAATTAGATCTAGGCCCATTCTGGCTGGTGAAAGCCATCTGGGAGTCTGGCTGGGGTTGCTGGGGTTGCCAATGCCTCCCCTTTGGGAGAGCAAAGTGTCTGTTGACCTCAGAACTGCGGTTGTCCAGCTGCTCCTGAAAAAACGTCTCAGTGTTGACTCTCCTGCCAGCTATCACCCTGTCTCTAATCTTCTCTTTTTAGGGAAAGTTACTAAATGGGTGGTTGCCTCACAGCTTTAAGCGCATCATGATGCTGTGTGTGAGACTGTCTGCTGTAGTGGATTAGGTGCTGGTCTTGGTCCTGGGAAGCCAGGGTTCAAATCTCGACCTAGACATAAACTCACTGGGCGGCTCTGTGCAAGTCGCAACCTCTCAGTCTCAGTTCCCCATTTGTAAAATGGGAATACGTGTCTCTCTCTCTCTCTTCCTGTGTTCTCATCACCCGTGTCCATCATAGATTGTAAGCCCACAGGGTACGGAACAGTCTCCAAAATCTATGACTGTAAAGTGCTGCGTACGCCTAGTAGCTCTATGGAAATTAGTAGTAGTAGATGCTTAGGATTCTTGGATGCATGTCAGTCAGGATTTTGTCCTGGGCATGGCATTGAGACTGTGCCTCTGGTCTTGGTTGACGACCTCTGCTTGGCAATTGACAAGGACAACCATACCCTGTTGCTTTTGTTTGATCTTTCAGCAGCTTCTGATACAGTCAATCGTGGCGTGTTGTTGATATAGCTGTGAGACCTTGCAGAAGTTTGCAGGACTGCTCGAGTGGCTCAACTTGTACCTGTCTGGGAGAACCCAGAAGGTGATGATGGGCAGTGGCTCGTCATCCCCACTCCTATTCAATGTGTATCTGAGACCTATGGGTGCTGGAATGAAGTACCATCACTATACCGATGACACCCAACTCTCTCTCTGCTTTTCGTCTGACCCACGTCCTGCAGTCTTGGTGCTTACCCAGCGCCTGGCTGCCGTTAGGGTTTGGATGCAAGTGAGCTGACTGAAGCTGAATCCAGATATGACTGAAGTGGTGATGGCTGACTGGCCGGCCGGCCTTGTGGCCTAGGAGACATAGGGACCTTGGTTACTGATGTGGTCCAGTCTCCTTTGGTCACTCAGGTACGCAGTCTTGGGGTGCACTTGGATTCATTGCTGCACTTAGATCACCAGGCTGTGGTGGTGACCAGGAGCACTTTCCACCAACTACATCTGGTGAGAAGGCTGTGACCTTTTTTAAAAATCAGCTTCTGATTTGGCCACCATCATCCATGCCTTCATAACCTTGAGACTAGACTATTGCAACGTGCTCTATGTGGGGCTGCCCTTGTTGGCTGTTCGGAAGCTGCAGTTTATGCAGAATGTGGCGGCCTGGCTCCTGTCAATGGCAGGTCACTGCCATTACACCAATCCTCCAGAATCTGCACTGGCTACCAATACATTTCCAGGAACAATTCAAGGTGGTGGTTATGACCTAGAAAGCCCTAAACAGCTTGGGCCCCAGGTATCTGAAAGTCTGCCTCTTCTCTCATGTCCCGTCGCAGCCTCTAAGGTCAGCTGTGAACACCCTCTTGCAGGTACCATCTGCCTGAGAAATTTCTACAGCAAGTTCACGCAGTCGCATTCCCAGTGGCTGCCCCACAATTATGGAACTCCCTCCCCTTGGAGATTTGTCTAAGCCCGAGCCTGCTCATCTTCCAGAAATGATGTAAGACCTTTCTGTTTGGCCAGGAGTTTGCTTGGCAGGGATAGGGTTGGGCAGGACTAGGTGGGGGACAGCTGGGGAAAGGGGTGGTGGAGGGGGTTAAGGGGATTTATTTTATTTATTTTTAAAAAAGATGTTTTTATTGTTTGTAAGCTGCCCTGACCCTTAATTGGAAGGGTGGCACTGGATTTTTACTGGCATATAAATTTAAATAAGTAAATAATAAAATAAATAAGAGGGTCAGAATCTACTGATGTGATACACTGAGCAAATAAGTGAAGCACCAACAGGGTTTGGAGCCTTTCCCTCTAGGTTTCTCTTCCTGTAAATTGGCTTTGGTTATTGTTGCCCCTCATGCAACAAACACACATCTAATTCTCAACACGATCCAGGTATCCAGTAAGAAATAATCCAAGTGATGTTGTAGTAATATGCTAGCACAGGCAAGCTCAGACTGGTATTAGAAGATGTTTATGGTTGGAAACAAAGTCTCAGGTTTGAAGATTTAACATTTCCCCTTTCAGAAAACAATTTATTCTGGTCATGCCTGGGAGAAGAAGGAACAGTACCTTCACAGCTTTTTTCATCTGAATTGTCCTGACAGTTTGCTTCTCCATTGCACCGGAGGGCACCGTCAATGCACTGTCCGCTCTCGCACTGAAACTGGGAATCTGAGCAGACGGGGCAGTTCTTCTCATCACTGTGGTCTTCACATTCAGTGAAGCCGTCGCAGCGCCAGGCTACAGGGATACAGTCTATCTCTCCGGTGAAACAGGTGAACTGCTGCGGCGAGCACGTTGGGGGCTCTAATTAAAAAGAAAAAGGGGGGCGGGGGGGAGAGATTAGTATTAGGGATCATTCACACAAACAACTTTCCTCTGTTCCATCACGTTTCTTAATCTGTGTTTGTATGTCTTGTAGCAGTGCATTCACACAAGTGATGACTGAAAGAATTCACAGAATTTTAGGGTTAGAAGGGACCTCAAGGGCCATCTAATCCAACCTATCTATTACAGTAGCCCCTCCCTCTACCTACTTTACCCGCAATTCAAAGGGCACTAAAAATATTCTCGAAATAGTGTAAGGTGGGAGGAGGGAGCCCCTGCTCCAGAACACCCTTTCCATACCTCTATGATCACTCGGAGGTAGAAGCGACACGAGGACAGAAGCTTGCTTCAGATTAATCAAGTCATGCAATACCACTGCTATTTGATAAGGCAAGCCCTTTGCACCAAATGGCAGAGAGGAGAACAGGAAGTGGTAACGATTTCACACAACACCGAGAATATGTGTTTGTGCTACTACCCGCTCTACAAGAATGTTGTGCGGATGAGCCCTAAGACAATCACTCACATGGCTCTTTAACCACAGAAGCTAATTTGTTTAATTATGGATCACTTACTAAGACAACCTAGTGGATCAATTTTCAGCGCTGAAGCTCAGGCCTCCAATGCAAAACACACATTTTCAACCTACTTTAAATGATGTGTCCTTGAAACATGTAGTAGAAAGTCCTGCTATATACAATAGACCAACGTCAGAGCAAAACATGGCATGCTATGACCCCTAAATATGCCTTTAAACTAACTAGTTAAATCCACTTTCTCTCTGGATTGTGACTATTTTGCAATACTTGAGGCACAGCTGGTCAGACTTCCTTATCCTGGTGTGAACTCCAAGAGTTGTTTCACTGATGTCACCTGAGCTGCTGAAGATGTACACCAGTGCAAGAGAAGAAATCAATATGTTTTTTGTATTTTTCTTTCGAGTTTGCTGCTTCCTTCAAACGTTTGCTTGTACCTGAAACCAGCACCCTGGGCAAAGGAACTGAACCTAGCAAGGCAAATTGGTAATGAGAAGAAACGTTTTCAAACTTGAACAAACGGGGGGGGGGAGAAAGAGGAGGAGGAACAGGCAGCAATGTATCAAGATTAGGGGATCTCCGGCCCTTGGGCTAAACCCGAACTGTAGTCGATGTGCATGCTTGTTTGTGTATTTGGCCCCTCTCCAACTCCTGGATCCAGTCCCTATCCCCAAGTAGTGAAAGAGTGAGCCCCATGGGAAGGGAGTGGAGATGAAGGTATGCACTCAAGCACAGGGGATGGGTCCATGGCACAGAGCCATGATCTAGACCATCCCCCCTGCCTTTTGTCCTTCCGCCATCCTGAGCACACACCCCTTAAGCACCTCTGCTCCCAGCTCCTATAACCAGCCTGTGGAGCTTGTAAAAAATTTTTCTAAATGACTCTTGGGAAGGAAAATACCCACTCCCCACCACGATTCGTCTAAAGCTTGCCTCTTACATCTATATTTATATCTAAAACCCTGAGCTCGGTTTATTATTATGATATTATTATTATTATTATTACTACACACAGCACCACTAAACGTAACTGACGCATTATTCAAAAGTAAATATTTTAATATTTATTTATAAAGTGCCAATCAGGCCGTTGCTATGGTGTCCAGGAACAGATACATCTGTTGTACTGTGTGAGCCAGTTAGTTATTCAGCTACAGCTCTCGAACATATACACTGACTTTCTACTTCCACACCAAACCAGCAAGAATGTCCCTGTAGCATCCTACACTCAAAGACATGACTGCTCTAGGCACTCTGCAAATAAGACTGTGAACCCAGAGAACTTAAACTCTAAATAGACAGAAACAGTAATGGACAACACTGAAGGAAAAGTATGGAAGGTGATAATATGGATATTTCTTATGTACATGTAATCTAATGGAGTGGTGTGGGAACAAGTCAATTATTGACCCTCCCTCAAAATACTAGAAGCAGGGAACACACATGATGAAATTATCTGGCACCAGGTTTAAAACAAACCATTGATCCGTGGAACTCATTACCAGGGGATGTCGTGAAGGCCAGCACAACCACGTTCAAGAAAGGACTGAGTATGTTCTCAAAGGAGAGATGATCAAGAGATGAGTGCCACAGAAGGGAGCAAACAGCCTGAAGTGGATGACTCCATTATACCTCTTTGTACAATTCTCTAAAGCAACCAAAGTTGGCCACAGGATACTAGGCTAGATGGATTATTGGCCTGACCAGTATGGCAACTCTCCTGTTTTTTAAACAATGGTATTTCTGCAGAGATAGATTCCCCTCCTCTCTCACCCGCAGTGTTTATGCAGCTTACAATCACTGGATTAACATTTAGCATGACAAGAAACATGCAAGCAAAATACAAAAGGACAACCCCTATTTTCCTCTCCAGTTCTGTCATGAGACACAGTCGTGTAACTTCAGTGAGCCTACAAAGGTTTAACTTGAAGTCAGAACACAGAGAGCTTTCCTTCCTTTTCTCCTTCCTCCCCTCAGTCCCCCACTGTGTTTACAAAGATAGCTCACTTTTTTAAAATGTTGAACAATAATTGTACAGAGAACATTAAAAGGACATAATGTGCTGCAGATGGATGCAATGTGACTCAATGTCTAGTTATGCACCATCCACAACTGTGTTCAGTCAGGCTTGTTTTAAAGAGAGGGGAAAAATTGCTCCATCTAGTCAACTACTGCTATCTCAACACAGCTGTTAGCAGTTAGTTAGCATTTACTACAGTAACTGTTAATCTTCTGTAGTAAGTGTGGAAATTTCTCTATCACTTTAAAACAAAAAAGAAAAAAAAAGGCCCCTTTTTTGGCCTAGCATTAAATTCACTCTCAGCAAAAGTATCTGGATTATGTTAGTTCTTATTCCAGTGCGCAACCACACGTCGCCTTGCTGGCTACAAGAATTACTCCACTCATTTGCACAGCGCAGTAACACAATGATAGTGAAGCAGCCAGGCTCTCCTCTTCCTCTTTGGGCCAACGTGGCCTGTCTAAATGGGCAGAGGAAACATCTTGAAGAGCTCTGTAAAGGTATGCTACCCGTGCTGCAGTCTGAGGCAGAACGGAGAGGATGCCTTTGCAGATGGAAACCAAGAGGAAGAAAAGGGATGTGGGGCACAGAAGAAGAGCTTTAAAAACTATGTTAAAACGTAAGTTTAAAAATTCAGTGCAAGAATTGCACTCCCCCTCCAGCTCACACCCATCTCCTAATTTTGGGATGAATTTAATACAGGTAAGAAGTTGCCAGTCTGACACCCTAGAACCACATACCAGAAACTGCAATGGAGCAAGAGACTGCTGTTTCCTCTGCAGGACTCTTCCTGAATTGTGATCTAGAAGAGTCATCTCTACTTTTGACTCTTTGCTGAGACCACCACCAAACATTCCCCAGGGGTAATCACTCATCTCTGTAGAGGGTCTAGGAAATGCACTGGAAAGCCGCTTTCTTTTTTGCATTTTGTTCCTGCTCAGTTCTGCATTCTGAGGGCTACAGTCTGCATAAAGTAGCTTACAAACTGCAGGCATTTTTTGCCTTGTTTCCTATGAAGTAGGAGAGTGAATGAAAGAGACAGTACGGGCCAATTGCAACCAAATTTTGTAGAGAAGCAGAAGGCTCCAAGGTAAGCAGGGACCACAAATTTTAGAACAATAGATACACTTAAAGGGGAGATATGGTCCCTTGGCAGTTGAAAAATTCCATAAATTCCTGGCAACTTCTTACCTGTATTAAATGTTGGTCCTTTCCCCTGTTCCTCAAATATTGTAGGGGCTCGCGGAAGGGGCTTGGCCTTTTTTGTGTGTGCGGTTTTCCTCTCCCAGAAACCTGGTTGGTTGAGGATTGGTGGTATCTGCTTTCCCCCTCATGTGCCTTTTACATAAAGGGATCAAGGGCGCTAAAGGGCCGTGACTATCCTTGGCGGTTTGTGGTCGTGGTCATGAAGCTGTGTTGCCCTGAAAGATCTGCCATCACGCTGCTGCTGCTGCTTTTAGTCTTCTCTTATATCAAGTCCCTTCACTTTGTATTGTATTTTATGGGGATACGTTGTGGGAGGGATGGGCATGCATATGCGGTATAGTTTAGGCTGACTCCATAGATGAGAGGTGGGGGACTGGGTGGGACAGGTTTAACAGCTCCACGGTTTAGCCATGGCCCCTCTCTGAGGGGAAGGGGCTAGGCTGAGGGAAGGAATTCCTCCAAGTGAGAGTTAGAGGAATGGGAGAGGGAGGGATGGGTTGGTAGGGGATTGGGAGGTGGCCAATGTATTTTATGTATTTTGCGATGATGGGGTTTTTTTTAAAAAAAAATTTAAAAATTGTTAGCTACCCGGAGTCATTTTTGGGACAGGGTGGGGTATAAATAAAAAAACAACAACATAATTGGTGTACCTGAGGATACAACCCCTTTTGCATACACCGTAATCTCACCGGTTTACACTATGTATGGGCTCCCTTTGATCTCACAGGCTAATTTCATCCAAATTTGGTAGAAAGACAGAAGGCTCAAAGATAGGTAGAGACCTAAAATTCTGTAACTGTAGGTTCACCTAGGGCTGAAACGAGAATCAAAAATCATCTTGTGGCTTCTAACTCTGTCTTGTTAGCCAGCAGAATGCTGAAGTTGTCTGCCAAGTCTGCCCCCTCCATCCTGCTCTTCCCCCTCCCATCTGGAAAGGACTTTCAGATGAGAGGGGGGAGAGCTGCAGGGAAGAGGTGGGCTCAGCACAGCTTTTCAGCATTCTATTGGCTGCTGACTCCTGCTAGCGAATAGAATGCTGAAGATGTCTGAGGGTGCTTTCGCACGTGACAAAACGTGCCTTATTTTCCTCCGGGAAAAGCTCCAGGAGGCACACCAGGCACGGGTTTTGCCACGTGGGAAAGCTAACCTGTATGGCTTTGGCGGCAATGCTGCGGGCGATGCAGAGCCAGTAAATCTAGCTCTGCATTCCCCCCCTTCCCCCCGTCACCGGATTGCTGCCAAAGCCATGCAGGTTAGTTTTCCCATGTGACGAAACCTGTGCCTGATGGGTCCCCCAGAACTTTTCCCAGAGGCAAGTTAGATGCATTTTGTCACATGGGAAAGTGCCCTCAGTCTGCCCCCTCCCTCCTGTTCTCCCCGCCCTCCCATTCCGGATAATTCTCTATTAGCCTTTTTCAGAGAGATTCCATAGCCCTAGGCTCTGTCCCCCTAGTGGCCAGTCTCAGACAAGATCAGAGCGCTGGGGAGGAGACAGCGTGGCTTCCTCCTTTGTAGTTTGCTTTTCGAGATAATCATGTTTCTCAGTGAGAATTCAGCTGATTCTCGTCTTGTTCTCATTTGCAAGAACTGAGAATCGAGAAACTGATTATCGAGTTTCAGCCATTACCTGGAAGATACAGCCCCTCTTGTAGACAAAATATACCCCCTTACATTGAGCACTGTCCCCCTGCTCCCAAACCATTTTAGGAATCCAGGCTTTGTTAATTTGGGGAGCATGGAACTACTTGTTTAATCATAGTTTTTCAATTCTTACTTCACCCATGTAGGTGATAAACCACCACAACAGCAATGCTCATCATTCCCTCTGCTGGCCAGCAAAAAATCATTCACATCCAGAGCTTTAGGTTTTGCATCAATGGTCCTGGTAAACATCTCAAACAAAAGTGTTTTGGTAAGCTTGCTACAGAATGCTGAGCCAGTTACAATTAAAACAAACAGTCATGTTAACCTTGGCGCCTTTCCAAGCCATCTACTTATGCCAAAGAGAAAAAAGTTATGCCATCAAGGGGCGTGTGGAGAAACCATTCTGTTTCTTAGATGGAATTACAAACCACAAAATTTTGCTATTAACAGTCAATGGAAATCTATATTCAAACTTAAGCTGTTGAAACAGTTCTCACCTTAAAGTTAATGGATAACTATTATTTGGGTAGGTTCAGCTGTGGAGTGATATAGAGGAGCCCAAACTGATCCCTAGCTGAGAGACCGAGCCTATTATTATAAACATTTATATAGCGCCAGTCGTGTGGCCTGGTGCTGTACAGAACATAGAATTAGACGTGGTCCCTGCCTGTGGCTTACAATCTAAAAGACAAAAAG